>JBBYHK010161576.1:9143-29474 GCA_038382065.1 Adansonia grandidieri | reverse complement strand
TAGCTATTTAGTAGCTACTCTTTCGGTAGACGTGTTAATTTTTATCTATTTGATATATCATTTTGGATTAATCAATTTTTTAAATATTTATAATTTATTTTTGAATTCATTAATAACAATGTTATATATATTTTTTCATTATATATATATGTAAATATAAATATTAAAATTATAAAATTTAATGTCCAAAATTTTTAAACATTAAATAAATTAATATGCATTAAAATACTTAAAAAATATGAGAAAATTTCACAAAAATCCTTGGACCGAAAATAAAGAAAAGAAGGTGAAATGATCGATAAAAATTAAATAAAAAGGAATACTGATTATTAAAAATAATAATAATAAGAAAATGGAAATTACTTATATGCCTTTAATGGAAATATCCTTTTCATCCCTTTTTTCCCTCCCACGAGCATGTTCTTATTGTAGGTTTCAAAGAATCAGCCCCTTCGTAATCCCAAGGTTTCCTCCCACATCCAGTCGCAACTCAACTTTGAAAGAACAGGCTATTCATAATCCTGATTTTCCTTCTCATTGTTCAAATCCTTTTGGTATTGGTGACCTGAAATATCCAAATAGTTTTTCGTCCCTTTTGTTTCCGTTATTTGCCACTCATTCTTATTTCTTTTGTTGGTGTGGTCGATAATGATAAATTTGTAAACAGTAATTATGAATTATTTTTGGACTTTATTTGTGGTTATGAAACTTGAAAATAGTATAGCATGATGAGGTATCCGAAGCCAAAACTGAATCAATCCTAGAATGTAAGATTAAAGTAGAGAAGAGAAGAAGTAAGACGACAGATGAAACTAAGAAAAAAATGGTAATTTAGAATAAGTCCTAAATAGATTCAAGTACTAATTACGTAATGCTTGGATGCAAAGAACCCATGATAATTCAGTAATAGATTGCTTTATACTAGTTTAGAATGTTATAAATGAGTTATAGTATGACATCAGGTAGCAGGGGCATTCAATGTTTGAGTTTAATGATTCATAATTTGCATAATATGCAATGATCATGTATTGTAGGGATGTTGTCAAGAGGTATTGCTGCTATCTGTCCAAAAATTATGGCTGCCGGATACAATTTCCATTGAAGTCTTTCCTTCGATTGATGTAATGCTTATACCCGATTTTGGGCTCAGGTAATTTGAACTAGCAAGTTGACTCTTTTAGGTCATTTATTAAACTTTGGTCTATGTTAGGAATTTTTTTATTTAATTTAATTTTTAAAGTTGGAAAAAAGGAATTGAAATAGCAGTTTGAAAAAAATACCAGATTTAAAATTAAAGATTCAAGGTTGATTTTTAGAGATTTAATTAGAATTTGGAGTCAAGGGTTGACTTAAGTTAGAAATTTGGAATTAATTGGTGACTAAAATTTTAGAATTTTATTTTATGATTGCTGTAAATTTGAAAAGGAGATTAGTGATTGAATCTAGTTTTTAATGCTTGGTCCACCAATCTCCCTTATAAATATGACTCAAAAATTCAGTCTTGGACACTAAAAAAAAAGGGAGAGAGAAACAGCAGTCACATAAACATTTTAGCAACTTTTGAAATTTTTGACAGAAGATTAGTTTTTGGTAAGATACTTTTTCTTTTATAATTTTCTGTAAATATTTGTTTGGGACTAAGTGATTATTGCAAAAGTATTTTTGTTTTTTTTTTTAAAAAAAATGGGCCTTTTGTAGTATTGTCAATAAAAAGTAGAGGCTTTCAAATTGTTGTTTCAAATTCATGTTTAATTTTCCAGTTTCTTATTCTGCCCATAAAGTATAAGCTTTGATTACCATTAACAATTAACATCATCAAGAATGTTTGTAAATGTTTTATAAAGTTTTATGTAATATGTTGTTAATTCAATCCTTGGTAAATAATGCATGGTATAAATAATTTTATATCGTAGGTAATTTTACAGTTGATCAATTCGCAAATTGATGAGATCGTGGAGCTTAATGAGGAGATTGTGAGATTGAATAAAGATAATCTCCTCGATATGATGGCATTAGCAATGTTGTCATCATCACATACAAATTGTGGAATGTCTGCTACTGCAAATAAAATAAAGTAGTTGATGTAGCTAGAGGTGACAACCATCGACAGAGAGACGAAAGCTTATCCATCATGTCAGTTTACACCATTAGATACTGGTTGCAGTAAATGTCTCTCCTCCTCCTTTGAATGTCAGAGTATCAAAGAGGGCATAATTTTTTAGAATAAAGTGCTGGATATGGTAAAAGAAGAAAGATGCAGTGATGCAAAAGTCAGCCCGATTATGACTTCTCCACATATTCATAGGGTAGTTGGGCTACTGTTAACCTTCGATCGCCCTATTTGGTTACTTGGCCACTGGCTTGTTGACTAAACTCGAAAGATTAGTGGTCAAGTATACAAGGGATGAAAACTTATCTATGACATGAGTTCAGCTTATATATTTTACATCAGTTACGGTTACACTGAAAATCATTCGAACATGTCCATTACATTGAATAATCTATTTTGTTTGTCTTTATTGTAAGGAAACCTTCTATGAAATGCATGGTTGGGATGTAATAAAGATTAACATGTTATCTTTAGCCAAATCCAATTGGGTCAATGACATGGTATGTTAAACTTGTCTATAGTACATATCGCATAACATGAACCTGTACATTGTCACCATCAAACGATTTGTTTATGTACATATATTTTAGGTAGCGGATATGTATGTTCATGCGATTAATGTAGAGAAAGTGTACGTAACTAAAAACATTAAAGTTGTGTTGGGTTGTTTTAACCTCATAATTAGTAGTATGAATTACATCTTGTGATGACATCTACATTAGAATAAAGATGTTTCATTAAATATTTGTTCTTTTAGTGAGCAGTTATTAATATTTAGTCACCTTTTCATGTAGGATCCTAGACGAAAGATAGCCCAAAATGATGCAGCCAGTCATTTTGCTGAGTTTCTTGCAGTTCAACCATATAATGCTGAAATAATAAGAGCTCAATTGGTTTGTATAAATTATGCATGTAAGCTAAAATAAGTTGCATCTATGTGAAAATAATTTTGATTTGTGCAAATAATCAATTGGTTATATATTGCATAAATATGGTGTGTTCCGAGATAGAAATTATTGATTCAAAAAGGTTGCGTTTAGTGAGTAACCAATTTCTATTCCCCAAACAATTGGTAATCTTTATGAATACATAACTTGTACTACCCTCGTGTGAGGTGATATGTTTAGGACAAAATTTAAGGGAATTTGACGTGATATATGTTCTCACTTGAAGCAAAAGGTTTTCCTCACTTTGTTACCTGCATGGAACCATCCAGTCATAGATGCAATTTATACAAGGAGAGACATGTACAGTTGGAGTGACAGTCAGATGATGAGTATATCTTGAATCCCTTATTATAATATATTCGATCTCATTTTTTGGTTGGCATTTATAGTGAGTTTAGAGTTAACTTGTTTTTGCATTGTATTATAGTTCTGATGATTGTGGGATATTTTTAATTAAGCATTTACAAGCTTGGATTGGCCAACTCACTTCACCATTGAATCAGGTGAGTATGCTGGGCATAAAATTCACACTTTCATGAATAGTCAAAAGTTCTATTTGTGTGATAAAAAACACATTAGCTCTTATATAGGCTGATTCCAAGAAGTACCAGCTAAAACTTATCACATAATTGATTTTGGATCCAAGGAATATGGAAAAGGAAAAAGTACTGAGTATGTTGACAAGGGTTTAGGGCCTAGCATTTGTACATAGGATTATCATGAATGATGAAAATTGGTTTAGGCTTTGTAATGGTTGATGGTTATAAAAAATACATATTTTGGTATTTAAAATGATGTACAAGAATTTTATACACATTAAATTAGAAATGACAAAATATAAATCTATGTTTGAATTTTGTTAATTGTCCCCTTGCATTTGTTTTTGTTTTTAATTTTAATCTGTTTATGCCAACAGAGAAGTTAATATGCTCTAACATATACTATTAACATAGCCTTTTTGAAACTCATATATGCATTTAGTTAGACTTTGTTTATACATATGATACGACATAATTTTGTACACATCCTTTTTTACTAGTAAACTGAGGGTTGTCATATGTAAATTTAGCTTTACTGATGCAGCCTAACATTGGTAGTCATATGTACATTTTGTTATAGTCATACGTACATTTAATTTTGTTAACATGTACTTTAAGTTATAGTTATATGTGCATTCAATTATCTTTCTATGGTCAATGTTGGTTGACGATAACTTTTATTGTTTTTAGATTATAGTTCTATATTATAATAACCATGTAAGGTTATCCAATTGAGGTTTCCTCATTTCAACGGGCGTTATCTCATAAATACAACAGACATGGGCATATTTACATTCAGGGTTGAGTGTTGGATTTTAAATGTGCATATTTATTGTTTTTTGCTATAATTTAGGTTTAGGGTTAATTAGAATAAAGATCATATTCTTATACAATTGCATCGCATTCATTTTTGCATACATCTTTGGCTTTGTACATATAGATGTATTCTTAAATTTAAATATAGACATATGTACAATCAGTTGCACTGATTTGTACATCAACATAAACCCATACATAAATTTCGGGTGAATGCCATATAATAAGTGTTATAGTTGTCCAGCATTAGTATTTACCTTGCTTGTTACCATTTTTCCACATTTCCCCAAAGATATTATGGTTTAAAGGGTTACATTTCACTTACAGCATTTTGTTTATGCATTTTAGTCATATATGCATTCAATTATGTTCATATTTACATAACACCT
Organism: Adansonia grandidieri; assembly: GCA_038382065.1. NCBI lineage: Eukaryota > Viridiplantae > Streptophyta > Magnoliopsida > Malvales > Malvaceae > Adansonia > Adansonia grandidieri. The sequence continues at coordinate 24,673 of JBBYHK010161576.1, read as the reverse complement.
AACTCTTATATCATCAATGTTCATAATGTGCAGAATCCATATTTACTTATTTGATATGATTTTAGGATCATATGGTCACATGTACATTCAGATATGGTCATGTATAAGTTTAGTTATACTAATGTGTACATTTAGTAATTATCATATGTACATTTAGTTATGATCATATGTACACTACAGGTGATTTTCATCTCATCAGTATTGGTAATGTGCACAATTACTATATAGTTATCTAATATGGTTTTAGGCTCATATGGTGATATGTAAATTCACTTATGGTCATCGTACATTCAGTAGTAGTCTTTTTTTCATTTCGCATATGTACTATGTACATTTAGTATAACGAGATGTACATTCAATTATGATCATACGTATATTACAGGTGATTGTCATCTCATTAGTCTTAGTAATGTGCACATTTCATATATAGTTAATTGATATGGTTTTAGTTTATATGGTTTTATTTACATTTATTTATAGTTATCTATACATTCAATTATGGTCAAATGTATATTCAGTTATGATTATATGTACATTCCATTCTGATCATATGTATACTACAGGTAATTTTCATCTCATAAGTGTTGGTAATGTGCATAATTAAAATTAAAATTTACTTCTCTAATACGATTTAAGATCATATGGTTTACGGAACATTCAGTTCTAGTTATCTTTACATTTAGTTGTGGTTAAATGTACATTCATTTTTGATTATATGTATATTGACTTATGGTGATATGTACATTCAGTTATGATTATCTTCGTATAATTATCCATATATTTTTTAAATTATTAGTTTCAAAATACAAAATTACTTTCAACATATTAATTAACTATAACTGGGAATTATTTGGCTATTATGGGCTTTTTCCTTGACTTACGTCCCTCAATGTACACATATCCCATAATTTCAGTAATTGGGTTTAGGGTTTGTCATCCTTGTAACTGATTAGAAAAAATAATTTAATTTTAGTAAACATTCCATATTTAGCATTATATACTCCATAATCCTTTTGCTTTAAAGTAATTGCTATTAACCATATCGAAATGGAGTTTTGTTTTTATCCCTATATTTTCCCTATTAATTAGTCTACTTCTATTGTGTATGGTATGGTTTACAGATTAAACTAACTATTAGTGACCATCCCATAAAATTGTTCTTTATTTAAACGCTATATATTCCCATTGGAGTCATAACTTCCACCATATATTGTTTTTTTTAGTTTTTTTGATTCACATTAACTACTATTAACCCTCGTGATTAGTCTTTGATTGCAAGGTAATGGAAATTATCTCAATTAACTTTCATGACCTACTGCTCAAGGTTGCTTAGGCATGTGGATATGTAGATCCTACTTGTCACAACATGACTGAGACACGAATCCTAACTAGCTAGAATTAAAAGACGAGTGTACCCCTCATTTTTGTATGTATCTATATATCATTATTTTTTATTTCTAGGGATCATCATATCTTTCTTATTGGGACTAAATCATCAAGATAAATCACTCACTTGACCTAATCTTAAATAGTAATTACAAAACAACCATTTTTCTTGAGGTCACCACTAATCTATTTTGGCTAGTTGAGATTGGTAAACTATCATAGTTCATATTTTGAGGGTTACGAAACCCTTAAAAAATGAACTCCAAGGTCCACGTTTATACTAGAGATCACGTGAAAGAGTCCAGGAGTTAGTTACAATCACAAGTAAGAATCGATCCCTCTCATGATGCCTAATAAACGATACCTTATTAACTACGTGTTAACTTAAATTTGGATTTTAATTCGGTTCCAATATCTGGTATTTTATTATAATTACTTTTATTTGAAAACTTTTAAATCCCAAATTTATTATTCTATATGAGAAAATTGAGTTTTTAATTTTTAAATTAAAAATATCTTTCATGCTCCACCAGAGGACTAGAGGAAAACAAAAAGTTTTATCATTATATTAGGCACCTCACCGAAGAGTCGGAGGAATATGATAGTTTTTAAAAATCAAAATATCTTTCGCACCCCACCAGAAGGCCAAAATACTACAAAAGGTTTTAGTTTTAGAAAATTTAAAAAACTTGATTTTTTTCATTTTGAAAAGAATGTCGCATTATTAAACTAATCCACGAAACACCTTCCATATGCTGGGAGACATTGCACATATTACTTTAACTTAGAGACATTGCCCTAATTTTAAAAAGTTCCAATTTTATAAGAAATAGTAAAAATTTGTTCTAAGATCTAGTTTCGATGAAAAGTACAAAACTAGACGCTAAAGACTCAGGTTTGGTCAAATAAACCAATGTCCTCTAAAGTATACCTTCAGCATTAAAGTATCCTAGCAACCCTAAATGACTCGACAACTTCATAAATGAACAAATCTATTTTTACTGTGCACCCCTCGACATAGAAGTATCCTAGAGATCACATAACACTTGGTTCTGATATATATTACTAAAATATCCCTAAGGTCTACCTTTGATATTAAAATATTCCAGTAACCCTAAAGATTGAAGTATCCATGCACCCTCTAGTACTCGATAATGATATAGAATGACAATGTTACCCTAAATGAGTAATTTAGATACCAAATAGGACCCAAAATGCAAAAATTGCTAATAAGCCCCAAAAGTTCTCAAATTACATTTTAACCTCAATACGGCTAAAAATGCTATAATTGTCTCTAAAATAACCAAAATACCCTAAATGGATAATTTGATATGAGAAATAACCATTTTAACCCTAAAATGCAAGATTTTCCTAATAGATCCAAAATTTCCTAACTTTTCACTTTTGTTCCTATGTGAAATAAAATACAAAATCAAACACCAAACACATAAAATCAACATGAAAACATACCAAATATCACCAAAAACATTTGATCAAACACCATTGACCTTGGAATAATTTTTTTAATTTTTGCAAACAAATCCTCAAACTTTCTTAAATTACAAAATTACTCCTAAAAGATTGAAAATGCATGATATGGATTTAATTATTTTTTAAAATGCATGTAAATTCCCCTAAGGGTACATAAAGCTCTCGGCCAAGCATGGAAGGCCTTGAAGTAATATTTTTGCAATTTAGTCCTTTGACTTTTCATAATTACAAAATAACCTAAAAATAAAAAACATCAGCAAATCTTCTTTGTTAGATTCGGCCAAGGCTTGGAAACACCTATCCAAAGCCTAAAACATTTTTGACAAATTATTTTTAGGCCCTGTAAGCTTCAAATATTTCAAAATAATCCAAATTACCATAATGTCAAGCATGAAAATTATCCAAGGACCATAATGATTTTCAGCCAACATGTATATCAACCAAAAACATTTTTTTCATTATATAATTTCACGAATATCAATATAAATACATGTCCTAGTTTCCACCAAGCTTAAATATGCATGAAATCATGATAAATCATGAACATAACAACATAAATCAACACGAAAATGCTAACAAAATAGCACAAATATATATACAGATGAATTATATTAATGACAATTAATTTATTGCTAATAAAAATCAGATATATCAACAAAATCAAGAAACTTTGATCATGGCTTTCATATTTAGCCTTTCAACATGGACCAAAATCCATGAGTTCAAGTAGTCACAGAGCTTACTAAAGAGATAAAACAAGCTTGAAATGAAGAAAAATCAAGAGTTTTCTAAGTAAAACTACCTTAAAAGCTTAAAAACTTAAAAAATTCAAGACTTTTTGGTGTTTTGTTAGCTATGGAGGCATTCCTCATTAAATGAAAACTCGCTTTATTTATAAAGGCGGAGGGTCGACCAAATGCTATAAAGTTCTTTGGCCAAATGCTTTCTTGATTTTTTTTGTTTTTTTTTTTTTTTGTTTTTTACTTTTTATAGATTTTTTTTGGATTTTGATAAGAATTAATAAAGGTTTTTGTCATTTTGCATGATCCATCACGCATGATATCTTCATTTAGAATCATAAGGATAAGATAAGATGAGAAAAAAAATCTAATTTGGATAAAAAAATTATATGGATTAAATTGTAACAAATTAAAAATTATATATTCAAGAAATAAAATTTTACATAATGAATTTAATTAAAAATTTAATCAAAGTAAGCTTTTTGGGCTGGTTTGAAAATAAAAACGGACTTATTGTGCCTATTGAAAAATTACTAGGCTTATTAGGCCTACTAGAAAAATTAAAAAGTTTTAAAGCCTAAGAAATGGAAAAATATATTTTGACCTATTAAAAATAAAATTAATAAAGTTTCCATATAAAAACTCTAAAAGAAAATTTTGGAAAAAATTATATTCAAGGAAAAGGCAATTAAAAATTTTAAACTTGTAAAATTTTACAAGAAAAATACAAAGGGAAATGGATATTTAATAAAAATGAATTGGAATTTCAAAAAACTATAACCAAGCTATTCTATTGAAATATGTAAATGTATTTAAAATTCTAAACTTTAAAAAATTTTACAAGAAATTTTATAGATAAAAAGATCGTATTTTAGAATCGAGAAAATTCTAAGAATACATTTAAATTTATAAAAATGAATTGAATTTAACACATTAATTAAAGCATTAACTAATAAAATAAATAAGGATGAAAACTTGAAATTCAAACAAATTTTACCTAAAAATTTTCTTAAGCATGACACTTGCAGTAGTGTGAAAATTTTAATTTTAATAAATAAATTCGACAAATTGACACCCATGGTATAAAATATCAATATAAATTTTTTTCTTAAATATTTTTTATTTTTCAAAATGAGTATCGACATAAATACTACATAGGTATCAGTAAAAAAATATGTCGGTCAATCCCCAAAATTTCACAAAAAATCTTGAAAAATCCTTAAAAATGAAAAATTTAACCATAACATCATATGCAAAAATGAATTTCAAATTTTCAAAAGAATAAATTTAAAAATTAATTTTTTTACCTTGATATTCATCTTTTTCATCCGAGATTTTTTATCTATGACCCCAACATGGTGATTTTTCTATTACATGCACAAACGATCATTTGGATACAGTCAAATAGGTCTTGAAAACACCTAATCCACTGGAGGAAGTTAACCCCCACCGAAATGATTACCAAATTATCGATCTCGGATATTTTAGGACTATCAGGGAAAGAACCTGGATAGAATTAGGTGTTTCTAATACTTACCAAGGTCTAACGAACATGGAGAATCAGTATAAGGTAGTTATCAGTATTGTATCACTCCATGAATAAAAAAACTTGACAGATATTGTAATTGAAAGTGAGTTTAACGAAGATAAAACACAGTAGAAAGGTTTACAATTAAAAATGTGTTTACTCATGAAATCACATTTTGGGTTTGAGGTCCATGACTGCAACTGTGATATGTCCAACATTACAAAGACAAGTATAGTAAATAGAAATCGATCAACGCTGCACACCAATCCCTTATTGAAGAACTCCAACAGTCTCATCAAATGTATATGGATAAATATACTGCTCAGTTCGAGGCAAAAATAGATATGAAGATGAAAGTGATGAAGTAGCTAAAATATGTGTTAGATATGCTTAAATAGGTTTAGGGATCGGCATGCTAGGTTTACAAGTTTGGCTATATATATTAGTAATGTATATAGTAGTATTTAGGTTTCAGTATATGTACATATGCATGTTTGTCCCTGTTTGCTTTCGGATAACTCCAACTTTAATTTATTGTAATATTGAATGATCATCCGTAACATCTAAGCTTCAATTTATTGTTACTGCCAGAGAAGAGCACCGCAAATCATATATGTTGCTTCCATTATATTAAGTGAATGCAAAGAGTTTGTATTAACAGAAGATGATGCTTAATCGAATAAAGCGACAAGGACTAAAAAAGTTTTTAGGAACGAGGATAAATTATAAATTATGGCATATATCTTATTTATGGAATGTAATACAATGTTTAGTTCACATATTATCAAAGCTTAACTCATTATTAATGAGGGAATAATTCCTCCTCTTTCTCCTCTAGCCCCCACGTGGATGTTTTAATGAATTCACCACTACTGCATAATCTACAAATGTACAGCTCTGCCTTGAAAATTTACTGATCTTAAGATGAATCAAATAGGATCGTACAAAACCAACACTCATCTTAGCACACTTTAAAGGCCATGAAAGCAAAAAAAATCTTTGCTGCATGTGATCCTAGTTTCAGGTTTGATATAAAGGATAGAATGAAGAAAATAACATACATGAGGAATGACTAAGGAAAATAGGATAGTCATATTCCTTCCAACTTATGCCTTGCATGAGGAATGACTAAGGAAAAGAGGACAGTCATATTCCTTCATAAAGAAGAAAACGATTGTCATGAATCACGCAGCCTTTTGTCCAAGTTTTCTCTTTTTTTCCATCTACACTTAATACTGGATCAAAAACTACAAAGGTATGCAACAAAGATTTTTTTTGTTTCATAGTAACTTATGGCTTATAGCTGACAAAATTGCTGGATTTGCATCACTAAATGGTGGCTTGATTTAACAGTAGTGAATTCTACAGATGGGACTCATGCTCATTAAGAAAACTACCAAAATGGAAATTTTACGAACAATTCATCCTCATGCTAGTAGAGAATAGGGAAAAATAAGTTGCTTGATTGATAACATTAGAGCAATGAACACCAATTGTTAGTAAATAGCTTTGAGAATGTCATTTCCCTTGTATGAAAATGAAAGTTATTTAGAAATAGAGTATTATATTTCTAATGAGGTAGGTCATGCTGATAAAGATAATATATAGATACTTACTTACTTAAATAAAAGTGACTTGTCTGCGAACGACTACTACAAAACCATCCAGGCCATGCTGAAAGGTCAAAGTTGTATATGCATGGTTTTCTCGTATAAATTGAATGTGTGGATCAGCCTATAAGCATATGCAAAGCATACTTATAAAACTTAAGAAGCCCATTGTCCATATGCAATAAATATCCATAGACCTCTATCATCTTATGAAAGCATAAAAAGGAGATGTACCCCGCAAAAGAATTGATTCCCCCTAATTCATGCATTGAAACTTATGGAATCATTTTAGGGAATATATTTTCTGAGCACTTGCTTAAAAACTATATGTAATCATCAAAATTTTGAATATAAATATTGTATATGCATTCAATCAAAGGCCGTACATGCTAGAAAATGCACTTTTATTATCAATATAATTCTTTAATTCATTATATATTCATTTCAGTTGTTTTATGTGATTCAATGTACAGATACAAATACCTTAAACCAATATAAAGAAGTTAATATGTGCTTAACTTACATATGTTATTTATGGTGCACATCATCCTAAACTCCTAATAATTGCTGAGTAGAAGTCCTAATCCTTGTGTCATTCAATGATAGGCTCCTGTCTAACTGGGTTTTGCTACATGAAATCTAGGAGTTTCTTGCTTTTACCAATTTCTTAAGATATACTCTAAGGGATCCCTCAACTGCTATAAATATCCAAGTTACTATGTTAATAGGATGATAATTTCGTATAAAAGATAGAATCTTATATCTACCAATCCTAGAATGTAAATTAGTTGAAGTAAAAGAAATATAATAACTTGTACAAAGTTTTTTTTTTCAATTCCTAATTGACAATTCACCTAATGAAGCATCATTTTCATCCATAAATTTGTATGAATAAAGAAATATTGCATTGTATGGCTACATCACATTTCAAAATAGTAATATCATCCAATCAGCAATTCGAATCAAAAGGAATGGGAAAATAACTTACACTTTATCCTACATTATGTTAGCAACTTATACGTATGATGATTTCTCAATGCAATTACTTACAGGATTTAGCAAGGATTTGTACGAGTCATCATCTATCAACAATGTGTTAGATTCATGATAACCTTTCTCTTTTAGTCTACCATATCTATCCTAAAGATTTCGTAGATCCTCTAACACCAAAGACATAGTAGAGTTATCCAAAGTGCTATATTTGGTTTTCATACAGTGCTACGCATCCCACAAATTAACAAATCATTATATACAAGCTATATTGCATACTTTATCTTCATATATTTGATGAAATTAGAACAATGTTTCCTCAATTTACCTAACAAAACAACAATCTTTCTTTCATATCACCTCACAAATATGTAAGAACACCATCCAAGTTTTTTCTGCGTGTGAACATATGACTTGTATGTTATTAAATTGCATTTTTTATGGCAACAACTACATTGTCAGTATTCAACGGATATCAGTTTATCTCAATAGTTATTTATTATGGTTTAAAATACAACTTACCTGCTTCTTGATAACTAAACAGCATCTTCAAAGGTGTCAAAGCAGAACCGTATAAAGTTCTTACAAAATAGTTTCCTTGAAACTAAGAAATCATGTTATTTACGCATGAGTAGTCTCAGATATTCAAGAATTTATCAGCTGATTCTAAAATAATTTGTTAATGAAGTGAATGTAATTTGTTGCCATACTGCCACAGGAAGGACTGCCTTACCTGCCTACATGTGGATTTTTCTCTCTTTGAAATCCTCTAGACAGTTTAATGAATAGACTATATTTTCTAAAACCCTATTGACATTAAGGACAATGAGTTTTTTTGTTTTTCCTAGTGCTAAGGATTATTATAATTTAGTCTCTATCATTTGTATTTTGTCCAGATTGTTAGTTGTCTACAGGTGATCATTTCTTATGCATTCTATACCTAAACTAAGCAATGTTAAGAAAAAAAGGAAAAATGATAACAATAAAGACCTTTCTTAGTTAATATATCTAACTGGTAATTTCCACATACTTCATAATTCTAATCATGCTCTACTTCAGCAATGCCAATGCTATCTTCATTTGCAGTTGTACTTGAGTCAAAAAATTAGGTAGATAATTTGTGCGCAACCTCCTGTTTCACAAAGTTAATAAGAAAACCAATCTATCTGTCCATGCTTGTGACATCTAACCTCATTGCTGCAATGTGTTCCTCTTCCATTTTTGTCCTTAACGACCCTATGTTCTCCCACACGTCTAGCATGGTCGGTGAGTTCTTATTTTTGGTAGGTATATTTGCTACGATTGATGTTGAAGATTCTATTTAACTTTTACTACATTCATTAGTTTCCCTACCTCAAAGTCAAAGCTAGTGTTCTTCAAGCCTGCCCTCTCTATTCCACAAGCTTTAGACACTAAAGTTCCTATTTCATTAATGGTACTAACTTCATAATGTTGTAGGAACTCAGATATAATGAATGTATAGCGAAGGATTCTCCAATTTACGTTGTAGGCTGCCCTGATTTTTTTTGGAATAATGAAATGAAAACCTCGATTTTTGCCCATCATTAAGCAAGACATAAGCCATATGCCTTCGTGAGTCATTGTGGCAAATGTCCCCCTATGGGATCAATATGTGAGCCATGATCAAGTGTAGTAGTCTTTCATGTATATGTAGACTATTTGTATTAATTTTAATCCACTTCTGAGATGTGTCTTTAAAGATGATTTTCGCATGATCTAATATGGAAACACTTATATATTGTTTGCATTGACTATACGGCATAAAATCCACACCAAATGCTTGACACAAACTTTTAGGACTAATTAAAAATTCCTTCCCACCAACATATTTATGAAAATAACTCACATCCGAAATCTCAACAATTTTTTGAGCATTTTGCTACACTATCATTTCTTCCTATGTCAACATTATTGTAAAATAATTGTAAGAATCCTACATAGTATTATTTGATGGTTCACATAAATTTTGCAAACATTAGAATTTCAAAGTATCAAAGTAACAAAAGTCAATTTCTTGAAGAAACCTAATATTAATATGTCATCCTTCAAGCACCTTTTTTGTCTCAAACCCATCACAAAAGCTGTATTCATTCTCCAAAATTTTGAAGTCCTTTATCACTTCCCAAGGTTGAGTTTCTATATCAGTCTGTGTTCCACTTTTCTTTATTGATCGTTTAGCTGTCTGGTTTTCTTTCTCTTCATAAGCCCTCTTTTGAATGTATGTCTCCAGTGCCATGCTTGAATTTGTCTAGAATAAATTCGATTTCGGTTATAGTGGGTTCTGGCATGTGGCATTACTGAATTTAATTTTAGAATATTGTATAAAAGGGTTAGGGTTTCAAGGGGTTTTAAGGAGTTGGTTCTACCAAGTGAAAGGTGCCAGTTCTTAGGTAAATTCCAAAAATAGTTTGGTCATTTCAAAAACTAAAAGGGATCAATTCTTTTCCTAAGGTGGGAGTTGGTTCTTTAAAGCACGGTGTTAGTTCCCTCTTAACGTAGGAGCCGTTTTGAAATAGATGGAGTTGGTTCCCTTTTAATGTTCTTCAAAGCATGGCATCAATTCCTTCCTAATGTGGGAGTCGATTCTGAAATAGAATGGAGTCAGTTCCTCCTAAGTAGGAGCTAGTTCTTCAAATCATGGAGTCAGCTCCCATACAAGTTAGAGGGCTAGGTTTCCTTCTCAAGTTGCAAGCCACAATGCTACTTTTAATATAAACTATTCCCACTTATATAATTATCCAGTAATGATATAGATAAGATAAATATTAGAAATAAATAATAACATAGATATATAATTTAATAATTTATTTATTATATAATAAATAATATAACATATTAGTAATACTAGTTTAAAATATAATTTCCCATTTTTTCAATATTTAAATAAAAATATAGTAAGCTATATTATGAATACATAATAGTATAATATACCTATATTATTATATAATATTGATATTGTCATAACAATATTAGGGTTTATAAACATCTAATGTAGATAATCTCATTTCCCTTGATCATTTTTAATTGTTTGTAATGTATCTACTAATTTAGATCAATTATAAAAATTAATAATATAGATAATAAGCATATGAACAATAATATAAGTATAGTCATAATTTACATAATATATGTATATAATTAACAAGGTAGATAAAATAATCCCCTAAATATTTAATTCATAAATAATGATGTAGATAATATTTTTATTAATAATAAATATGATACTTTGATTAAATCCAATATGAATATATTAATATAAAATAATAGATATTCATACATATTAATTATTATTATGGACAGTATATTTTCCCTCTATATTTATTTTTACTATTAAAAAAGGAGATTTTGGTGCATTGTATAGCTTACTAAATGGTATGAACCGGTTCCTCATGCCATATAGATGGTTAATGAAATGATGTTTATGCCCCTTTAACTTCAGCATAGTTGCTCCGCTACAAAGCCATATGTCCACGTATATGCCCTTTGCATAATTTCTCTATAATAACACCCCAAAAAAAGTATGCCTTGTCTTGCGTATTCTAAAAGTTTCCCTCCACATCTTAAAGCCTCTATTCCTTCTGTCGCAAGGTTGTTCATTCATAGTAGTAGGGGTTAGCTCCCCCTCCTTTCAACATAACTTCCTTTATAGACTGATTCTCGTCTTCCTACCCTTTATTTAAGATACTCTTGCCAATCCCCTTTCTTTTCTGCCTGATCAATGTTCAATTGTCATTCAGTGAATGAAGCTTACTAAAAGTGGATTTCTTATAAATAATTATCTATATCCATATGCTCCACTCAACTTTGTTGATTTACATTCAGGGGTTTAATGGTCAGTGGTGCTTACTAATACGAAATGAGTTGAATTGATATATATTTGAATGTGCAATGCAAGGTTTAAAGCAAAAAATGTCTATGAGCTAGGAAATGTAGAGTATCTAAAGTCTCCTATTTTTATAGAAATCTATGTGACATAAACTTAACTTGTAATAACTTTATCCACTCCAAACAAATGAGTTTATTATTATTGCCATATTGATAGAGAGATTGTCGTAATTGGCAACTTTGTGGAATATCATGGTGAGCAAGAGTGGGGGTGATGATTGGTGAGAACACTATAGTTAAGGCATTACACAAATGGATTGAGGATAAACTGGCAAAGAACATTAACCATTATATTTTTAGAGATACATTGGACTTTGATCCAACTTTGCTCATAGATTTGGTCAATGATGATGGTTTAAAAGATTTGGTTAAGTTTAGTGACAAGAAATCAAACTTGTATATATTGGACCATGGGGACTCTTATCCCCATTACAATGATAGGACAATGGTTCAACCCACTAACATTGTGTACTCGAGGTGAGTATGAAAATTTGTACAAAAGTTTCTCATTTAACCTTCATTGCACATTAAGGTACTGATTATTTATTATTGTACACATGACTTTTGCAATGGACCTTCAGACAATGAAGGCATGAGTGGGAACACCATTCAAGGGGATCGAAACAATATTTCCTCCACTAATTACGCAGAGGATTTCAGTTCAACATTAGTTGCAGAATATACTACGTCAATAAAGATCAGTTTATCAGTAGTATCGGGAAAGATAAAATCATTAGCAATAATTAAACATTGAAGCTTATGTTTTATCAGTTTAATGTTTCAAATGGATTTGCATATAAGTTTAAGAAGAATAACAAGTCATTCATAAGCGTCGACTACAAGGCAGAGGGCTACCCTTGGCATTTAACAACATATAGGATAGGAGCAACATAGTTTATGGTTGTTGCTACCTTTATAGATAATATTAACAGAAGACTTCATCTAAAGTCCAAGTTTGCTGCTGCCATCGTAGCAAGGAAATTAAATTTATAGCCTAACACTAGTCTATACCAAATTTAGACAATGTTTGAAACCGACTATGGAATTCGAATGACATATAAACAAGTTTAGTTATGCAAAGAGCAATCCATGAAAATGCGACATGGGAAGGCTTAGGACTTATACATATTAGTACCATGGATGTGAACAAATTCAGGATGCAGACCCTCAACGTGTGGCCATATACATGCATGATGTGGAAAGGCATTCTGAACAATTGTTTATAATGTATGGATGCAACATTGTCGATTTTTTAAATGGCTGCAAAGGTTAGCTTTTATTATCGGCTACCACTTGAGCAGACTTTATAAATGGACCTTATTGTCAGGTAGCTCCATTGATGCAAATAATTAGCTTTTCCCTTTGGCATTTACAGTTGTTAGCTCAAGAGCTTATACCATTGGATGTGGTTTTTAGGGAATTTGAAGTCCAATGTTACCTGAGAGATATCCGTTACCATAATATCCTATTAGCACCAGAATATTATTGCTATCGTAGGTAACATATATAGGATGGCATCCTACACATATTGTTATCGATAAATCAAGAAAAACTTTAGTTTTAAAGTTAACAGAGTGATGGCAAGTAGGAAAATGTGAAAGACCAGGCATTGAAGTTATTGGACATGGTGGTCTATGCTAGACTAGAAATAGATTACAATGTTACAATGAATAATTTTGCCACATGCAAAAAAATAAAGTTAGATGAATGGCTAGTAAACAACTAACCAGAACATTGGTTATTGCCAAAGTTTAAACAACATCATTGGGACCACATAACAACAAATATGGCTGAGTCTTTCAATGTTTGGTTAGTGAAAAAATGGAAGCACAACATAATTACCCTCATCAATGAGCATCGCGAAAAGTTCATGCAAAAAATATATAAATCGAAATTTCACATAAGGAATTGGAAGAATAAAGTTAGGCCAAATGTGGATCTAAAATTGCAAGAGAATATAAGCAGACGCAAATACTTTACTGCTTTTCCTTACAATGATTTTAGGGTTGAGTCAAAGGGGGAAAGACATTGCCTTGACTTGGCTAGTCAAGAATGCACCTGCTTAGCTTGGCAAATTAATGGATTGCCTTATGTGCATGCATGTGCCATCATCAACATAAAACATAGAGACATATATGCATTTGTTGAGGATTATTATATATCAGTTACAAAGAAGTGGATTTATACGATGACCATGGCTTTGGTTGAAACTCATAACCCACCACATATGCCTCTATCAGACAGGGATGAAAGTCAGGTATCGTTAAAGCCACCTGTGGGAAAGATGCCACTAGGAAGGCCAAAAGTTAAGCGAATCGAATCTCAATTTCTTAAGAAACATCCTATACAATGTTCAAAATGTAAGCAAGTTGACCATAATCGTGCTTGATTAGATCCCTAAATCCATGTACTATCTAAGTATGTCTTACCATAAGCTGAATAAGTTTGACATTATAAGCATAACTATTTTAGGAACATCTAGATATCACATGGAAACCAAGTCATTCATGTTGGTTACAACTTTCATATGCAGGTAAAGGTTGCAGATCTTGGATGAAAGTATTAAAAGTTGACTTTTGTAATCTTTTACACATTATCAATGGGGGACAGTATGTCCATGTGGTAGATATCCATCTTGCTATGGTTTAAGTCATGTACAAACATGTGTAGCCATAAGATAATTTGTTTAAGGATGTTATAGTCTACGCCACTACAATCTAATGTATGTCCATATACAGTTGCAACTTTTCTATACATATATATATGTTTATTGTAGCTAGTATTGTGCATGTAGGATGTGATCAGTAATAAATAATCCATATCCATTGTTGTATGAAATCCTATTAAATAAGTAAATAGCAATTACCAACATTCATTTCATATATCAACTTAAGTGTAATGTACATATGATCATAATAGAATGTACAAAGGACCATAAATAAATGTGCACATTAAATATATTAAATGTACAAATGTCACAAACTAAATGTACATATGACCAAATAACCCTAAACTATATCAGATAAGTAAATAGTAATTGCCAACATTACCATTTCAATTTTGTCTAGAATAAATGTAGATATATGTACAAGTGAGATAAGTTTAGGGATGCTATAATATTAGCAAAAGAAATAGGATTTTTTTTGTTATAATTGCAACTTGTGACCTCTCATCAGTTCTTCAATTTATAATTTCGAAAAGCTATTGCCAATAAGTTCATTAATCAATAAACATTAAATGAATGACAAAGAAAATAATTCCATTAATGTGACAAGATTGAGTTACAAACAAGACGAATGTACATATCGAATTATACATGTTAACATAGCTTATATCTAAGAATTGACGTCCGTTAGATTTTTAATGTATTAAACAAAAAAAAAGTCAATCTTCACCAATATCAAGCAACCTTTCCATTTAAACAAGCCAATTTTAAGATTACTTACTAGGTTGCTGAAGATCATACATTTCAAAAACAAAATGGAGATTGTGGAAAAGTAACCGATCTTGTGAAAATATAAATTTATCATATACAACATTAGTGCATGAAATAAATCATCTATGCTGCCAGCAATTGCATTTTTATCTACAACTTTGGAAAAAGAGGAAAGATAACAATCCCTCTATTGGGAGACAAAATGATAAAAAGGTGACACAAAAGACATAAAATACATGAAATATTATAATAAATCTTGCTAGACAACCATGTCATGTATCCTTCCACCTATCCTCTAGCAAAATAATCATCTTCTTTTTTTCTTCTGAAGTTGTAGCAAAAACTTCAATGGCACACAACATGTATGACAACAATCCACAATCACATGTTAAGAAAATGACAAAAAATAAATAAAACAACAACGGCTACCAGACCTCAGTACC
>JBBYHK010161359.1:21482-35231 GCA_038382065.1 Adansonia grandidieri | reverse complement strand
GGGGAAAAAAAAGTACTAAAAATGCAGTGTCGACGCAAAGGGCACTGCACGGCTTGACCCCTTACTTTCCGGGCAGTGGAAAGTGGCTAACAGTTGTGAATAAAGACATTATATATATATATATATATATATATATATATATATATATATTTACACACACATAGTCAAACTTGGAATTCAAAATTGAGATATTTTCAATAACACCAAGGAAATGAAGGATTTTTTTGGAACGAGGTTTTTAAATGTTTTCAATGTATCAAAATTGGGTTTAGACTTGAGAAGCATATGAGCATTTGATTCGTTAATTGTTTTACAATTTTTTTCTCAAAACAAAACATTATTCTTATGTACTAAAAAACAATTTTGAATCTCATATTCTCCAAATTATTTATTTTATTTTTTTTTTAAAAAGGGTTGAGAAGTTCATAAAAAGATGTTGTACATATGTTGAGTTACCAGATATAAAATCTAAACATAACATGTATTATTGAATCAATGAGTTGAGTGAAAAATGTAGCTTACTTGTTTAAATTTTTCAACGGAGAAGAGCGAAAAACATTGTTTTGTTGGCTTTATTTTATCTTCAAAACATAGTTTTTTTTTTTTTTTGGAAGGTGAAGGGAATAGATAATCTACGAAAATCTAAATTCAAGCCTATATCTTTGTTACAGTGCAACAAACGATTTTGCTTTGTACATAAATTTATGTCCTTTAAAATTTCCGATATTTCTTGTAGTATTAACATTTTGAACTTTGATTTTTCTGATTCTGAATTTTTTTATATATTTTTAAATACATATTTAATCATTATTTGTAAATATAACTTTTATAATTAATAATAAAAATAAATATATTGAAAAATAATCAATTCAACCTTGCCAATTTCTCTTAAAAACCAGGAGATCCAAGTTGAGCACGTTTTTGGTGAAATAAGTTACGTAGGTGTGAGGCATTAAGTAGCATAGGAAGTAAGATAATTAATTTACAATATAAATGTTTAATATGAAGATAGGTTGGACACTAAATACAGAAGTTAAAAGGGTTGGCTGGGAACTGGGTGTAGGGGCCCCTTGATTCCGTCAAATGGCCACTGACCTACCCTATTGTTTTGAATAATAATGCCCAATAAGTTTTTCATCTTCAATGTTTACAGTTAATTTTATAACTTCTTAATTTTATAGCTTTACTCGAAAGGGCATTATGCACATTATTCTCGAACTCCTAAAAAAAAAAAAAGAAAGTGAAAGCTTAGCTGCCAAAGTGGGATTTTATGGGCACAGGTTTTAAGGTTAGAGGGATGGCCCCTTATTTTTTCCTCAGGATTTGCAACTATATAGTTTAATAGCCCATGTTTTCATGGAAAAACTGTCATTTTATGCAGGGAACATGGACCTTTTTTTACCCGGGAAAAAACAAGAGAAAAAATGAAGTGTAAGTTGAACAATGTTTTATCGATCCACATGGGTGGATTCTCTCTACCCAGTTGCTTTTATTTATGCACAAATACAATTGAATATTTGGATTTAAAAGTCTTTTTTTATATCAGTTTCTCATTATAAGCGTCAGTTGTTAGCCATTTTGACGAGCAAAGATTTGTAGCTTTTTTTTTCCTTCCAGTTTTTTCGTGTCCGTTTATTTAAAGGAATTCAGGGCCTTATGAGGAACATTACTTCCCGCAGCTAAATTTACTCGGATGGTAGAACAACCAAAAAGGGAAATAGAATGAGATGCCGACCATAATTAATGTTGAAGCTATAAGAAATTTACTCTCTTACAACTTAAAAACCATCTGTATTTTTTTTAAACTCCTTATAAAAAAGAAGTACCATTATAAGTTTAAATTCAATTCCAAATATCCATTATTTATACAAAAAAAAAATGATTTAACTAACTCAAAACTGATCTTAGTTCAAATTCGAAATAGTTCAATTCCAAAACCACCCAAACCCAAGATATTGGAAATCGGAACCTGCCTGGACTAACCCATTTGCCACCTCGCATGAACACAAAGAAAGAGGTAAAAAATGCTGGGCTGGAGCCCATGAATAAACAAACACACTGGCTGGCCATGCAATGGGCTGGGCCAACATCTTTGTTCTTGCCTTTAGTCTGGGCGGGTAAGCTAGCATTACCAGCCAAGTGTAAGACCACCAATATCAGAATTAACTTCTGCAGTCTACACATATATGTACATTTTGTTGTCTTCTACAAACAAGATATTGTCGGTTTAGGCATCCATAGCTTCCAGCTTCAACATGCTCCAAAAAGAAAAGGGCTTCCAAGCTTCGTTAGTGTTGGCTAAAACACCCAAAGCTTGGACGACTCTGGTTAAGAGTCATAAGATCAGCAACTGCCATAGGCATTTGGCACATTGACCAGGCAGACACGACAACAATATTGTCCCAAAAGGTAAAAGAAAAGGAAACCGATTATTAAAAACAAAGGGGTATTTAGAAGAGTGGGGGATTTAAGTTTGAAAGATAATTTGCAAACAAACAACTAACAAGAAAAACGCATTTTAAAGGGGCTAGGTCCACTAGATAACGCGGAGACAAATCACACATATATATTAATTTAAAGACTAAAGCCACAGGGAATGAAGCCTTCCTTATTATGTAAGTAGCAGCCCCTTAACCCATGGCATATTTCTGGGTCCAGCTCCTAGCAGTTGTCTCATACTTGCTCCTATCGGTCTTGTACATGTGGGCAATCTCTGGCACCAAAGGGTCATCGGGATTTGGATCCGTCAAGAGTGAGCATATTGATAGCAACACCTAAAATCAAAGTAGAAATAATAAGAACGCATCCCACACATAATATCAGTAAACCAAAGCAAGCAAAAGTTACATGATAGAAAAAAAAAATTTCTAAACCAGGGGAAACAGATAGAAAATGGCAATGTTTCATGTTGCAAACTACTTGGCCAGTAGATGAGATGCTAAAGTTTAAAGGCTTGCTGTAACCTTTGATTTTAAATTTAATGGCTTTATAAAGAATGGTTGACAGATAATATATCAGGGTAATGTATACTCCAATTAAAAGTTGTTAGCAATGTTGAACAATAACCTTGGATATGGTGAGGGCAGGGCTCCACTGCTCCTTCAAAATATCAAGGCAAATGCTACCGTTGCTGTTAATATTAGGGTGAAATACCTTTGTCCTGAATGCAACCTGAATGGCAGGAAAAAAAAAAAAAGAAACAAAAAAAGAATAATAAAAGAAGAAAAAAAAAAGTTAGCTGAACAAAACTAAAAGAGAAACTTGTTGGTCATGAATCATTTGCTAAACAAGCCTGTTATAAGGCCATTATGGAGGAAAAAAGCATGAAGTAACTTCACCATATGATTTACCCTGTAATTATGAGAATTAGC
Source organism: Adansonia grandidieri (assembly GCA_038382065.1). Taxonomy (NCBI): domain Eukaryota; kingdom Viridiplantae; phylum Streptophyta; class Magnoliopsida; order Malvales; family Malvaceae; genus Adansonia; species Adansonia grandidieri. Next base: position 31,860 of record JBBYHK010161359.1, on the reverse strand, counting down.
AAGTTTAGCTCAGCATTGACAAGCCGTTGTCCATTGATTAAATAAATTTCTATTTAAAAATAAACTTGATGCCATTCTATCTTCGATGAATGAGCATCATCATCATCATCATCATCACATAAAATTATAAATGTACTCTAATAGCATCCACGCAACTTTTTTTTTTGGGGGGGGGGGTTTAACCAAGAAGATATATATAGGAAAAGTGAGGAGCTATATTAAAATCCACATTCATGTGACACTGCCTAGCTGATACTGTTTATAAAAGTAAAAATAACAATAGATCATGTAAACTTTGGCACTGAAAACCACCTAACAATAGCCTTTCACTCATAAATAAACCATTAGACACCCATAATGCATGTGCATGCACCACTCAGCATGCATACTTGCCCTATGGAGATTAAAGAACTTGTGAAAGAGAATGAGCTAATTAAAGCTAAAAGGAAATTAAGTAGAATTAGCAGTTACTCGTTTCGATGCCAAGCAATGTTTGCACAAGCCGCTTACCCTGTAGGAACACATTGGTCACATGGTATTTGCGGTAACGAATTAGCTGAATAATATGAAGGCTTTAAACATACATGGTAATACATATCCCTCAAAACATTGAAATGTGAATTGGAAAATTAGGGACATTCACCACATTATAAGAGCGGCTTTATTGGATTTCTTAGGAGATATAAGTCATGTCTACAACACTCTATAGATGGTTATAAAGACAATTAGCATGCCGACATAATGAACTTGCAATATATGGAGTGTTATGCAACTGTCTTCAAGACACGTAAGAGATAACGTGGCATGTTTTAAAAGCAAAAGACAGCCAATTGCAAATAAAATATATAGTCAAGAAAGGTATAAATACACAATATACAAAGAAGCCAGGAAAAAATGAGAACTAGATTGTTAAGGAATACAATTAAGTACCTTGGGTGGTTTAAATGGATAGTCCGGAGGGAAATGAATGGTGACTAGAAACACCCCACCGGCATACGGACTGTCTGGAGGACCCATAATAGTTGCTTGCCAATGAAACATGTCTTCAGCAACAGGGCCTTATTTCATTAATAAAAATAATAGAAAAAGTAAAACAACAGTTAGATGGAATAATCAATCAGCAAGCAACCTTATTAAAATATTTTCCAAAATAAAAATTAAATTAAATACTCATCCTGTTTCACATTTGCCTTGAGAAAATATAAGATGCTGCACTCCTAAAAATATTTAGCACATTTAACAGAAATGATGAGTTCCTATATGCTAATCATTGCATCACATAATAATCATTTCCTTACAAATTCACCTACACAACAAAAATTTCTTATGATCGCATATCAACTAAACAAACGGATATGAATAGCAACCAATAAGACACGAAAACGGGAAAAAAAAAGTCGTAACAATAAACCAATCATGAAAACCTAAAACTCGAAAATGTAAAGAAAAGAAGAAAGAAACATACTGCAGTTTGAAATCGATGAAACCATCATGGTCAAAACCATACCCCTAATAATAAGTATAGATCCATCATCTATGGCTCAAAATTCAATTACGCGGCAATAATTATCTCAAGTCATGATTTAAAAAAAAAAATTGAGAAGTTTCATGGAAACAAAACTGAAAGAATGACGAGAAAAGGCAAAAGAAATAAACAAATCGAGGCACGAAACAAAGAAAAAGGGAGAGATGAAATTGAACCTGCGCTGCAAGAGGTAGGAGGATCTTTCTGGAGATCCTTGAGCTCCTTCAATATCCGCTTTGAAGCCATCACCTAAAGCCTAAAATATGACCAAAAAAAAAAAAAAAATCAAATCCAAGCCAGATCGCCTTTAGCTTCAACGAAGCAAACTCAAAATAATTTTAAATTAAATTAAAAAAATAAAGAGGTAATTAGAGGGGGGGAAAAAAGATGAAGAAAGAACGCACCTGAGAGAACCTCCGGTCCTAGGCTCTTGTTTGCTTGCTATTCGCTGCAAATAGCGGAAGAAAACTAAAGCACTCAAAAAAAAAAAAAAAAGGCTTTAGAAAACAGTGGTCTGATAAAATGACCTTCGGATAATCTATAATTATATATAATTTCAATTTTAGAAACAGGATTGAATGTCAAGTCAGCATGGTTATACATTATGATATGAGAGTTATTTATGGTACTAAAATTTCATGAATTTTAAAATTAAAATGAATTTAGATGGGTTTGTGGGATAAGAGGAAAATAAGATAAATTGAAAAAAAAATAAATTTATTTTAATTATTTTTTATGTTTATATTATATTTTATGTTATATTTTAATTATTTTAATATATATTATATTTTTATTATTTTTTATATTTAAAGTATTATAAATTTATATATATTAATTATTTGTTTATATATATTTGACATGTTAATAAATTATTGTCTTGTAATATTTATATCATGTCTCAATTAGACCTCGTAATTTTAGACACCACAAGCGTATGACACATTTTAATCGTATATGAGTTTTATATAATCGTGTTTCGTATCATAATCGTGTCGACACATTTATGACATGAAATTTTCATATCATAAATGTGTAAAATACGCATAACACGTGTAAGACACGATCAATTAATCGTATTATAAACATATAATCGTGTCACGTCTATTCGTTTACACGATTAATTAATCGTATCATAAATATATAATCGTATCCATCGTATCTATTAACACAATTAACGTGTCATAAATGGGTAGACACATGTAAATTAATAAATTTATATATAAAACACGTTAATTTTTAATATAATTATAATATATATAACTATAAATATTATTTTACACTTTTAATTAAAAACTTATTTAACATATAAAAGCTACTTTTAGCATTTAATTAATATTTATTTTACTTTAGTTATTAGTAATAATATAACTGCTAAGATAAATGTTAAATATAACTAACATGATTTATTCATACGATTTTCAATATATTATGATTATAATTTATAAATAATTACTTAAATGTAATATAATATAAATATAAGAATAATATATCATTGCTTTGTAAACTAATTAAAGTATAAGCTCAATCTTATTAATTAATAGTAAAATAAGTTTCATAATTCAAATCTCATATTAAACTATTAAGATGATTATACATTTGTAGTATGCTATTAACTCATTATTATTAGTAGTAAATAGTAAATTAGTAATTAGAAAATAAGAAATGCTAATTAAAGTTAATAAGCTACTAGATTAATTTTAACCAAATTTTTATATATTTTAAAATTATGTTTTTTAATGGTCTAAATTGTAATTTGTGATTTGTGAAAATACAGTTAAAAAGTAAAATAGCTTGAAAATGAAAGAAAAAAGAAGTTAATTGGTAGATTGGTTGGCAATATTCGTGTAATTCATATCTTAATCTTGTTTTCATGTTATCTATGTTGTAATCATGTCATGTCGTATTATATATAAACATATCAATTTTAATTGTGTCGTGTCATATGTAACACGAATATAAATCGTATCATATTCGTGTTTCAAGATTTGACATGATTAATTAATCTGTCATGTTCGTATATTAGAAAACCATATTGTATCTAAAATGAAACATGACATGATGACATGAATTATCAGTTCTAATCTTAATTTATTTTATGTTTTATATAATTGGTCATTGTGATTGAATTGAGAATTAACATATATACTCCCTATATATATATAAAAGCCAAAGTTATGAATTTTAAATGGGTTGGTCTACATGAGAATTTACATATTTGATATTCGTACTCAGCCCACTTGAGAAAAAAAAATTTATTTTATTAATTATTTTTAAGTTTTTATTTTTTTAATTATGTATTTAAAATAGTTGATACATTAGAATTAGTAATAGATCCGTACAGAAAAATAAAAAATTGTTTGTAGCTTGTTATATGTATATTTATTTATATTAAAGGATTCATCTTCATGGTAACTCACATGTTGATTTAAAATCTATACTCGATAATTCAGGAAAAAATTATTTTATTAATTATTTTAGTCTTTATAGTTTATTTTTAAATGATGTTTTTAAATGAGTTGTTATGTATATAGCTTATTTTATTAATTATTTTATTTTATTAATTATAGCTTACATATTAATTTAGGATACGTACCTAACAAGCTCCAAATAAATTTAAAAAATTATTTTATTAATGATTATTTTGTATTTAGTTTTTAGATGATGCATTTAAAAAGATTGATCCGTAAGTTAACTTGCGAGATGATTTAAGATTCATACTTACTCTGTTTAGATTTTTTTTTTTTAAGATTTTATATTTTATTAATTATTTTTGTATGATATATTTAAAGGTTTTGTCCTTACATTTTTCTTACTAAATTTGCTCAAAAAATTAAAAAAATTATTTTATTTTATTTTTATTTTAAAAATTCATTTAAAAAATTTAATTTCATCCTAACTCATCCAAGCCAATCTATAAAGTAATTTAAAAAAATATTTTAATAATTATTTAATTTTTTATTAATAATAATTAAAATTATGTCTTTTAATGATCTAGTAATAATAATAAACAAATAAATAAGGCAAAATTGGGCTGTCTAGCTTTCTCATTGGCTATCTTCGTGGACCCCATCCAATTATAACATAATTTTCTCTTTTGTAAAAAAAAAAAAAATTGTTTTTACTTTGCTTACTTATTTACAGTTACCCAGTACCACGTGACTATAATTTTTTCCCCTTTTTACCTTTTTTTTTTTAACATTTTTTTTTTAGAATTTTTAATTAATTACTTCTTGAATTGACAAATGAATTTTTTATAACTATATAAGAAAAAATTAATAGAAATATAAAAAAATTTGAAAAAAAATAAATAATGTATTTAGAGTTATAATTAAATTACACAAAATAATTTTGTATATAATTCATTATGAACATAAACAAATAGTTACAACATTGTAACGATATAAATAATTGTAAAATATTATTAAATATATAATCAATTTTAACTAAATATTTTTGAGTGAATAAAATTTTTAAGATTTCAAAATATTATAAAAATAAAAATATTAAATATTATCTTCTTATGTTTAAATTTGTGTAACTGTATTATTATTATTATTATTATTATTATTATTATTATCAATTATTTATATTATTAAATATATGATCAATTTTAATCTAATTTTTTAATAGTCTTTTTTCTTTGTTATTAGCACTAAATTTACATTAAATGATATATCTCTTTACTAATTTTAGTCTTAAACTTTGCGATTAATTTTATTACCACTTTAATTTTTTAATTTTAATCGAATCTATTTTTAATCTTACTTAAATTAATCTTATTATCCATTCAAATAAAACCAGTTAATTAAAATTTGTTATACATATCTGCCTCTAAGCACATAGCCTTGAATCATCCAAGCATTAAAGAAAGAGCCTGCTTGGGTTGTGATTAGACCATGTGTTGGCAACTTTGATGTCCCCTTTCTTAATTGCAATGAAGTTGGACTGGAAAAGCCGCGCTCGACGCCCGATGTGGTTGACTTGGTTCACTTGGACAAGATAACAAGGCATAGGCCTTGGGCTCGACTCCATCGAGCCCTCTCGAAGTACGAGAGCTGCAATTTTCATGGAGGATGAAGACATTGTTATTGTTACTCAGGGTCCCATTGAATATCTCCAACACAATAGGAGATTTTGAGGTGTTTCATTGGTTCAAACTCAGTCGAAGACTTGAAGGGATGCCGTTGCAAACTGCAATTTGAGGTCTAAAGGCAAAGAACATGGATCTGGCCAACGACACCACCAGGCAGCAGCATCCATCAAGAAGCCACTTCTGAAACAGTGGAACTCATTCCCAGACCTAATATTCAATTCCCAACTCTACTCTTTAAGAGGATGAGGTTGATAGAAGCCCCAACTCAACAGACTTTGTTCATTGAAAAGGCAAAACGGATTCTTTTTAAAAAAGAAAAATACACTGCCAAACTAGGTTAAAGAATTGAAAGAAAAAGACTCTAATGGAGGGATATGAGGATGACTCATTCTGAGACTTGGGATTGGGATTCCCTCCCAATCACTGTTGCTGGTGGTGTTGAACTTTCGGATCTGTTTCCTGAAGATGGCCGGTTCTCAGAATCAATCCGCCGAACGTTTTCTATCATTTTAACTAGTTCTGGCATTTTAGGTCTCTGATCCGGCATCCTCACAACACATGCCATCGCTATTTGTAACATCTCCACCATCTCTTCCTCAATATTTGGAATTCTCATCAGTTCTATATCAAAAACTTCAGCTGTCCACTCCTCCCTAACTACTGAATGAACCCACCTGACCAAATGGACCATCTCATCGCCACCAGCAGTATGGATAGGGGACTTTCGGGTAAGGAGCTCAAGTAAGACCACTCCAAAGCTATAGACATCGGAAGACTGCATAGCTTTTCGGGTGTCAGTCACTTCAGGGGCACGATAGCCAGCAGCACGGGAGATGGGAGGAGCTAGTGCACTCATTATAGTTGACAGACCAAGATCTGAAACACAACCATACTGTTGGGAGTTGACAAAAATGTTGGAGGACTTGATGTTGCCATGGACAAACTTGCTACCATTCTCCATATGGATGCGAGCAATGCCTCTTGCTGCCCCAATTGCTATCTTCATTCTAGCATCCCAATCTAGAGGGATTCTGTCCTCTCCTCTGTTACCTGGAAATGCACTTGCATTATGAATAAATCCAGAAGATATATGATCTTTTATACACACAGTGAAGCATCAATATTTCACCTTTATTACGTTGTGTATAGCGCTGGCAAAAATGGGGCATTTCTAAAGACATCCTATCTAACCAAGGGACATTTCTAAACCGAAAGATATCTCATCTCATCAATGAAAAACAGGCTGATATATGTAAAAAAACCAGCCATATCTAGCACAATATTGATCTAGTATTTTCTTTCCCTTTTTTCTATCTTTCGGTTTCAATCAAAATGTTTCCATATATTATTATATGTTATGTACGAATCATCTTTCCACGATCACCCTCATTCCTAAAGCGCAAAAATACCAACACAGGACACATTTTTCCTGTGTGTGTAGCAAAGTGGAGTGGTAAGTTATTGGAATTTTCTCAGAAAAATAAAGCTTTAAAATTATTTATAGAATTTCAATATCTAATAATACAAAAGGATGATATCATCTCAATTTTTTTCTTATTTATTAATTATTCTGTCGGGCCAGAACATGGTGATCACTAACAATGTGTTCGATTCACTGTAATAGAAATTGTATCACAGTTATATTCCAGCGTGCTACAATAATACGGCTGTTTGGTTTACAGAATGGCTATTCCGTGAAATAGCCTATTACGGCCTTATTCCGATAAATCACTGAATAGCCATTCCGAGCCTCCCCTAAATAGCTATTCCAATCTGGGGCAAAATAAGAAATTGCTTTAGAAGATTTGAAAGGATTCGAATCCCATACTGGCCTATTCCATTGAATCAAACTACTGCATATAATTATTCCATTCCATTCCTACTCTATTTCATTTTTACAAAATAGTTATTTCATTACAGTGCTATTCCATTCTAGTGAACCAAACGTAAAGTAAATGTGTAGAAGAAAAACCCAGTGGAATGAACCCATACTATCAGAACAACAAAAGTAAACTGCGAACAAGAAAAATATGTTTTCCACCACTTATGAGATAAAAGTGCAACTAGTTATTATCGTATACAAACCAGGGATTGGACAAAGTAACGTACCATGTAACATGGAAGAAACGCTTCCCTGATTGTAATAATCATAAACCATCAGCCTTTCATCTTTCGAGTAGTAATATGCCTTCAGCTCAACCACATTCGCGTGTCTAATGCTTCCAACAACCTCCATCTGTTGCTCAAAATCCCTCTTCCCGACACTAACCTCCTTCAACCTCTTCACCACCACAGTGGTTGCATCCTCTAGCACTGCCTTATAAGAAATACCAAAAGTTCCCTTCCCCAATACTTCAGCAGAAGCCCTCAACAAATCCTCCAAATCAAATGTATAATTACAGCCCTCAAAAAAGAACAATCTGTTGTTTGCATCCTGACTCCTTGAGACCAATTTCTCGGGTGACATCTCTCCCTTCCGCAACTTCCCTGAATATGCATCCTCACTCTTTCTCCTTCTCGAGCAGCAAACAATTATCAAAGATGCAAAAACCACAATCCCCAGAACACAACCAGCAATTATTATTCCTAAGAATGCAGCTTCACCAAGCCTCCGGGACTTCTTCGATGTCGAATATGGTTCACTAGAGGGTGTGACAAATGATGTTGGAGGAGGGATACTTCCAAAAGTAATGTTGTTACCTCCAAATACTGAACTCGGGAATCTTAAAAGCAAATGTGGAACGTGACCACTGAGATTATTGTTCGACAAGTTTATCCGCTGCAAGCTAGGCAAATTCAGATCAGGAATTTCACCAAAAAGTGAATTGTTCGCAAGGTTCAAAGACTCAAGATGAGTCAAATTCGACAGCGAACTAGGAATACTCCCATTGAATCGATTGTTGGACAAATTAAGAAAAGTTAGATTCTTCCAAATAGAAAAATCAATCGGCAATGGACCAGAGAAGTTGTTGTATTGAAGATAAAGAAACGACAAGTTTCTCAAATTAGAGAAATCAGAAGGGAAATGACCACTGATACTATTGGATCTAAGACTCAAAATCTGCAAAGCTGACAGGCGGCTAATAGTATTGGGAGGAATGGGGCCATGTAATCCGATGCCAGGCAATCTAACTGCAATTATCCGAGAACCATCAGCATTGCAAGTTAGTCCTGTCCAATTATTACAAACAGGAGAAGTCTCATTCCAGTTTAGAGAACGAGAGTGGCGCATGTTGTTAACAAAATCAAGCAATGCCCGCTTATCTTCAAGTAAGCTTGCATTTCCTTGAAACAAAACCGAACCCAAGAAACAAATCCAAGAGAAAATGTACAAAGCTTCCATCTCTCTCTCTCTCTCTCAAGTCTCACCTAACACCTGAAGCAAAAAAAGGAGCTGTTTCTGCTACTTTACTGGTTCCCTCCTTTACATCTACCTTTTTAAGCTGAAAAACAATAGAGAAAAACAAAAGTAAACAATTCAAAAAATTTTAAAATGAGTTTGAGAAACAGAAGTTAAGAGTAACAAAGGACTAAGGATTGAAAGAAAAAAGGTCAGATTCCAAGATAATTTGTCGACAAAAGTAGTGGTAGGCTCTGGAGATTTCACATTAAAAATAAGCTTGCAGGCTTTGAGTGAGGAATCTTTAGTCAAAAAAGAGAACTTGCCAACAACCCAAACTTCAATTCTTTTAAGCAAATATAGTAATATACATTCTGGTAACGCTTCACTAAACAAAACCCAGCTTTTTTCTTTTCTTTTTGTTCTTTGTTCTTTTAGCTTTTCAATCAAAAAGTTTGAAATTTTGAATCCAACATAGTGAATTCAAAACCAAAACCCAAAATCAAACTACGTCAATAGAATCATAAACTAGTGAACAAAAATACGACTTTTACAGATACCTCGTTTTCTAGATCTGCACTCCTCGAAATCTTCTGCTTCCATGTTCACTTCATTGCTTAGTTGAATACTTAAAACATCAGCCTTTTTTCCCTCAGCACCCCTCAGAGAGAGGGAGAGAAATGAGGAAGCGAAGACCAAAAGGGGTGAAAAATTGAAAATGCAAATTGTTATGATTTATTTCTGTCTCTGACTAATGTAGCATCCAAAGCATGTGAAAATGGAATAGTAATCGTTAAGAAATAGCTCAAAAAAGCAAGAAAATGATGAATTTTCTCTTTAAAAAAAAAGGAAAATTGCTATAAAATCAAATGATTTGAAGCTTTCGCTGTTTTTTAATTTTAACAATGGCTCTATCTCTTTTGGTGACACTAATCGAGACGAAGAGGAGGGAGTTTTATACGGTAACCGGCGGGTTGCCAAAAAAGCAGTGAAAACCACTGTTTTAAAACCCAGTGAGCTATCTACTCCCGCCCCCCTCCACCACCACCCTTACTCACGATCACTATAAATAAGGTATGGGCCCTACATGTTTTTGAGAGTAATATCGACTGTTGATTTTGAAACTATAAATTTTCTGATGGCCGTTGGATCTGATGAGTTTGGACCCTTCCTTTTGTCCTGATTTTTCAGATGCAGTTCATAAAATTATTTTTTATGATTTTTTTGTACATAAGTAAATAAATAAATATTAAAAAAGTTTAGTACTTGAAAACCATAAATTGGTAATTGCCTGTCACTAAAGTACTACTCTTACCATTTGGTAAAAAATTTTTTTTACACTTTGTTTATTCTAAAATTAGGAGGAAATATACAATAAGCTTTTTTTGCTCTTGTTTTTACTTGATGACATCATAGTTGA
>JBBYHK010161359.1:6426-17315 GCA_038382065.1 Adansonia grandidieri | reverse complement strand
ATATATATATATATATATATAATTTATGAGTTAAATGAATTCTGTAGCTTTCGCACAGGGCATAACTAGCTTCCATACCAGCACATTCTTTACCTGATATCAGAGATGGAGAAATATGTGTGATACGCAATTGAGAAACTAAAAGGCTTGGAATTGATATTCCTGATGCGTGATATCAAGCTTAGATTCCCCTCTGCTGTCAAAGATACCCGAATACGAAACTCGAAACTGACAAGGATTAAAGTTGATCAGTAGTCCACATAATTACATATAAACATACTATTTATATCCAGCTAGATTGCTATAAAGTCATGACTGCGAATAAATTACTATAGTAGAGGATAACTCTTCCCAACCCTAACTTAATCCTAAAAGATTGACTGATGTAGTATCAGCAATTTCGATTGATGAATTCTGTAACACTTCCTAAGGATCCATGGCAGATTAAGAAAATCACCTGTTCGGCCAGATCTTCAAATCCTCTTCTGATGGCTTTAGCAGTAAGTCGGCATGGGGCTTCCCGCTGGGATAATTTGGATGCAATGGCGGTGGATTATCATCAATGATCCAAGTCCTGTTCCTGGCAAACCCGTGTTGCTCTAGCGATCCTCGCTGACCAAACTAAAAGGGAATTTCAAAGAAAACCCATCAACCAGCTGCATATAGAGTATAGACTGGTAGAAAAATTGATGCATATAAGCTTCGAAAATATCGAATCCTAAATACCTGTGGGAAGCATATAGGTATTCCTCCTCGCACAGCATATGGTGGCTTGAAGATTGCCTACAGTACATCGAACTGAAAGTTCATTGACTATGATTGATATATACCAACAAATTTTAGAGTTAAGACACCAGATGTTGATGTTACCTTGCTACTTGTGAATAGCAACTCTTCTCCTCGGTCAGTCCGCCATGAAAGAACCTGTCCTCCATGCAAGCTAACCTGGATAGTTTTCAGGCAACAATATCACTATTTAACCCAAATTGCTTCAACTTCGCCAAAATTGAATTAAGGATAATCGACAACTAGAATCAAACTTCTGTGCTTGGTTTTAGACTGCTCTTCAAACCGAATCAAGCTTGTCAATAATTCTGATACCTTAAACTGTGAGAAGACTTGAAAGAATGAGGGAAAAAAAAGAAGTAAAACGAAAAGGATGCTGACCCTTGCAGAAGCACCTCGATGATTCCGAAGCACAACCTGATCAATTCCATTTCTATCTTTCGTGAATTCAACTGCTGCCCCAGTTTGATTCATAGTGAAAAACACAGTAAGGACATGGAAGAGGAATCGAAGAAACAGACAGGAATCTCTCTCTTTTATCTCAAGAAAAAAAGGCTTATAACAATCAGTGAGGCAGTTGAGAGTCAGAACTTGTCCTCGACATTTCTTGTGACACACCAAATTTTCTCGTGAAGAGCGAACCTGAAATCCCAACTACCAGTTTTTTACACTTTAACTACCCTCAATCTTTCTTGGCTACTAAAACTGCCGACAAGAGATTTGAAATCCCTTCCAAGTTCCCAAACACTCTTGATTTCGGACTGGCCAAGTTCAAAACAAAAGAAAAAATCCTAGTCTAGAAACAACTTCCCAGATAACCCAAGCTGTCTTAAACTTTTCGAAGAACCAATCAAAAATGGTCTCAAAATCAAAACCCCAGTAAAATGTTGAAGCTGCCTGTTTTTTCAAACAAAAACGTTTATGACATGCACAATTTGAAGGAGTTTAGGAAAATTTTGAAACCAGGAGAGCTACTCTTTTGGAGACAAGCTTTGTCAGCAAATTTAAGTAAAAGAAAGATTGTAAGGGTTAGAGATGTTAAAAGAAAGATTATTAGATAATCCTCGTATGGATAATGCTAGGGGAGGCGACCGACTTATTTAAATCAATTTAGTGTCAAAAAAAATTAATCAAAAAGACCAAGCAACAAGGAGACTATTTTGGCTTGGAGCGGTGGTGGCTGGCTACCACACATGATGCAGACTCTAAAGTATGAACATGCGACCCTAAGTTTTAACTGAATTAACGACCCACTGGAAAGCAAATAAATTCATAATATAATAGAGAAAATCCGGGTTTTCTTATTTAACTTCCCATTTCTATCAACAAAACCATAATTACTGATGCAGGAAATTTTTGAAAGTTTAATCAAAGAGAATCAAACCCAATCTTTGGTGGTTAAGAGTAGCTAACCACCTTTGGCTCTGAAGGAGGATGGGGAAGCAAAAAGAGCAGCGGCTAAATGACGTAATGATGAATTGCATTAAATTTCAGGATTATATATGCACCATCTGCCTACTGCCTTGCTCACCCATCGCTCTCTCTTATTGGTTAATGCCGTCTTTTGGCTTTAAAGTTGTAATCCAAGGTCAACCAAGATCAAGCAGTGAACATTGACTTACTTCAGTTAAGATCATATAATTATTATTTAAAAATAATATTTAATAAATTTAAAATTTAAATTTTAATATTTATAATTTTTTAATTTATTCTCATACTATAATTTTGTTTAAAAAAATCGAGTGACGGGGCTTAACTTTCTATATAAGATTTGCGAGTAATTAATGTAGATTCAGCTTGAACAATGACTTTTAAACAACTAAGCTAGATAATCACATCCACAAAGAATTTGGACAGAGTAAGCTAACTAGTGTAGTTTTCAGCTTGAACAATGATCTTTAAACAACTAAGCTAAATAATCACATCTACAAAGAATTTGGACGAAGTCTAACAGGTGCTGCGCCATCTTTTTCCTAACTTTTGACTTATCCTCTAAGAAAACAAAGATGAAAAGCATGTCATCCATGGAAGCTGACAAAACATTGTTCGGCATGAACAACATCAATGTAAAAACAATATTGAAATGTATATATATTCTGTCACCTATTTTGGGTTTCTTTTTCCTCCCCATTTTTTTCCTTGATAAAGACCTTACAGTAAGTTCAAGTTGGACACTGAACTTGGCACCGGAACACGAATTTTATGCTAGTCAAACTCTTGTATATTTATTGTTAAACTCGTGCAAAGTATGTGCCAAATATTGGGTAGGTGGTTTAAACAATTTGTAACACCTTTGAGACTTTTTTTGCCATGAACTTTTCCTGAAACGTTGCTTTAGAAGGTCTCCTTTTGACCCTAGAATTTGGTCCCCGGTTCCAATACCAATAGCAGTTGTAGCCATCAGATCAAGGTTCCTAGCAAGAACCAAAAGGAAAATTTGAGGAGAAAAAAGTTTTACAACATCGCACCAAATGCAATGTACATTAGAAATTACGAGATCCTACGCACCTGAATACTGACAACGTTCAGTTAGACTTGTCAAACCGCAAGGATGCAACTGAACTTGGATGGAGTTTAAAAGTCAATATCCTTCGGGAGCTAGACGTCCAAAAAGAAAGCCGTCCACCAAAAGCTCTGACATTTGAAAACGACTAGTATTGGTTTAGATTATATTAAAATTAGAAAAATTATAATGGCAGGAAAGGAAAGGAAATGGCTGGAAGAAACGAAGCCCAACGAAGTGTGACAGTAGCGCTCCAAAGGCCGAAGCTGAAATTATCGGCCCAAAAGTGTTCTAAGTAAAGATCTGAAACCCCCAAAAGGCAGGTCTAATCAGAAAGCGCCAGCCACTCACTCGTTTGTCGAAAAGCCAACTTGTCGGCCGCTATCTTTTTAAGCGAAAGTCTTGTTTCACTTTTATTGGCCAACACATTTTACTCTCCTATGTCGGCCTGAGTCTCGGTAGGATATGATATATACATATATATATGTGTGTGTGTGTGTGTGTGTTTTCATTTTCTGATGATGATTTACAGACTTATCTTGCGACACTTTTGTATTGTATTTCTCAGTTTTCACCGTTTCATTTTTACTTTTCTGGTATCTGTTGGGCGATACTGGAGAAATAAATAAAAGGGTGAAACTGAAATATCTGTCTGTCTGCAAGGGAATTTCTTTGCTCTGTTTTTCACCTGTTTTATAATCAACCATGGTCTTTTCTTTGAAAGGGTTTATTCTGAAAAGAGTAAAGTGTAATTATTATGAGGGAAAAAAAATTAAAGTTCATTGGCCAAGAAAAAGCAAACAATTGTTGTTGTCAACTGAAAATGATGCCCCTCATTCACTGGAACAAGTTCTCCAGACTGGATCTTGTTAATATTATGTTCGTTTCTTGGATGCTGCTTGCGGTTTGGCCCGTGAAATGAGCAAAGCCTACACGCTGGAATCCAACCACATTGGTTGTTATTATGTGGACAGGGAAAAAGAATGGACTACAGAATGGGAGTTTTCTGAATGCTTATGGCTTCTATATATATATATATATGTATATATATATGCAATGTGAATTATTTGAAATTATATGTATCTGAAAACAACTGTTTTTGACAAAAGATCGTATCACCTCCACTCATACCTAAACAAAATGTGAAGTACTTGTTTTGAATACTTCAGCAAAGTGCTCACCAGATGCTGTCACTATCAATGTACAAAATTTATACTAGAAATAATATTATTCTAGGATTATTTTAAGCAGAAAAACATTAAGTATTTGACTATTTACAATTGCTATCATTGCTTAAATAGTTGCCTGACCCCAAATCATAGGAGGCTGTCCCAAGACTTGTTGCCTGACCCCAAACCATGGGCGCCAAAGAAAAGGAAGAAGGGAAGAAACAAACGAAGAAAGAAAATCGACTTCACCAGGTGTAAGCTCTCACCCTGGTGGGGAGTCATCTAATATGGTTAAGACTGGGGAAACTGCAGTTGAATCATACGATTCCTTGAGCTTAATTGCTGAAGGTGTTGCAGAAGGTAAATGAAACACTTTAGACTAGCAAGGATGCCCCTGATAAAGATAAAAGCTTTGTTTAATTTCAGAGACATATTGAAATTTCAAATTTTGACAACTTAATCTTATCAAACGCATTTGTCATTCTCATGGAAGAACTCTTCGTCAAGCCAAATTAATATAGAACGAGCTATCAGTTTGGAAAGAAAAAAGTAAATATTCTGATTTACTTTTATGTAAACACTTACAATAATTTAGTAAAATAAAATATGCACAAAATGATGCAGTGAAATATAAGACAAATGAATTAATCAAGTGCTATGGAAAAACTCCATTCTCACGGACAGGCTGAGTTCTAGTTACTGTTGCAGAGGGGATTTTAGCGCTACCAACCCATCTGCTATAAAAAATTACACCTTCATCAGCTTGCCTTTCCATTGCTTGAATCCTTCTTATTTTCAAAACTTTAAAAAATACCAAACCAAAATAACCTCTCAAAACCAGCCCAGCAAATCCAAGCACAACGACTATTACCCATGGATACCATGCCCTCTGCTTCTTCTTCAGTCGAACAACAGAGAAATGGCCCTTATCTGAGGTGTAACATACATTGGGCAACATCATGTCACTGAAGTGAACAGTCCCATTAGGGTTAACAGCTGCACATCTTGCTTCAGCTGAGTTCATCCCATCGGGGTATTTCAGGTTGGAAAAATGAATTGATATAGTCTTCCCATTGTATCAAGGCTGATACGTGTTAGCCCTTTAGTATTTGATGCATCAAAAACCATGAAAACAACAGCAGGAGTGACCAATGCGTAACCTGGAACTCCGTAATAGTGAGAAGACCAGTTACCGGGGTTCTGATAGACTATTGCCAGCCTTCTCACACGAGGAACTGGGACGGTCGTCCTGGATGGGATGTGAAAGCTGCTCAGATTAGCCCCTTTTCCCATAGTGTCAGGCTCCTGAAGCGCGCGATAGAAACTTCCATGCCTGACAAGTTTGCCGGAAGACTAGTTTTGTAAAGAGCTCCAGTTTGAAGCCTGTGTAGAACCAGTGCTTCAAATGCAAAATCCTGAAGATATATCCAGGGAATCATTGGAAAAATTGTCTAGGCCGTGGACAGTTGAAGAGAAAAACAAGCTAAAAACCAACAACAGGAGTCTCAAGCTCATGTTAATTTTCTAGTAAGTAGTAATTGGTAAACAATGCACAATGTCTAAAGGCCTTATCTAATCTTTTCAACCCGAAAACGGATAGTTATTGGAAGAAATGCAGGAAGATTATGAACAGTTTTAAAAATGCATTGTTGAATGACGATGCTTTTTCTACGGAGTGATTAAGCATGCTTTTATAGAGAAGTCATTTGCTTCTTCTATCAAAAGTATTGCATCTTTAACAACCCTTTAAAGGTAATTGCAAATGCCCTGATTTGTTTTAATCCCCAGCCATTCATCAGTCGAGACAATCGTGGACGTTTAATTTTGACGTGTCGACTTGAACTGAGGTGAGTCTGGTAGCTACAAGAAATTCAAGTCTCCATTAAGTCATCAAAGTCAACTTGGTGTTGAATGAATTGAGAGGGTTTCTTAGCCTCCTAGGCTTAGCCTGTTCACTGCGGGAACAAACTTTAGCATTAAGTTACTAACATATCACATGACAGATTGAGCACTTTGATTGATTTATAAGAAACATGCTTTGAGTGTCATTAATCAGTCATACGTAACCATGCCAATGAAACCAAAGCCCAAATTTACAAAGATTCCAATGAAAACAAGAAAATTTGTCTCAAAATTTAGTCCGTGCTGGAGCCTTGTCAAACTTTGTTGTTAAGTAGTCAGAAGATGAACGGATTTTGTAAGTTGAATAAGGAAAAAAAAAATGGCCCATTTCAGGGGGATGGCAATGTTTCACCTCATGATGATTGTTTGCCTTTTTACCAGGCATCAGCAAATTTATCTTTGAAAAAGTCTGCTCCTTTTTCTCTCTAAATAATCGAGAGTTTGAACAATGCCTCATAGTGAAAAGGATGCATTTACTCATTTTCTTCTGAACGGTATTCTGAATGATGTTCTAAGGATTCCCAAAAAGCTTTATTAGTGAAAGTTAGCAAGCTTTAAGTTAACTGCAAAATAGTTTTAGCATATAAACACATGATAATATGCATAAATTACAATTATTCAAAATTTTCAAATGATTCAGAAGGAATTTAAACAGGATAAAAAGCTAAAGAATGGGAATCAATACAACTGAGCTAGTAACCTGGGAACATAACATAGTATACTTTAAAAACCTAGCTCTCACAAAACTCAATGTCTAATGGTGAGTTCAGCCCTAAGATGGAGGATGCCATTTATAAAGTAAATGCTATCATCGGCCATGAATGTTGTCCAGGGAATACCAAACAAGTTCCGATAGCCAACAGCCTTTCCTCCCATGAAAGTGTAATTCCCTTTAAACTTACTTACATAATCCTCGGTCGGCTTTGACCTTGCTGCAAACTCATAGTCAACAGCGAAAGTAACAGATCCCTTCTCTTGCATTCCCAAAAACAGCCCAAAGCAGTGGAATGAGCTTTGCTGGTCCATGTTGCAATGTGCAGACAAGAAAAACCCTTGCCCACCAAGATGAAATGCCTGCGAATAAACCCTACCTGCTGGAAACAGATGCGCACACTCCTCGCGCTTTAGGTCCAGGTACATGACACACTGCTGCCTTGGTAGCTCAAATTCTACAACCTTGACCGGACGGTATTTATAAGCCCGTTCCACAAAGCGATGATAGGTGACATTGGCATCCTCTGCTGCATAAGCACGCTGTCGGTATGGTGTGTCAGCCTTGAAAAAGAGGGCCTCGAGCACCACTTTGGATGCTAGTTCTGGATCAAAGTCATTGCAGGTTAAAACTTTTTTCAGCTTTCTGCAAGTCATATATGGAAAACGAATTAGGCGACCAAGGTGTGTAGCAAGAACTTCACGTCGTTCCTCCAGTTTCGGGTAATGAGTCCTAGCCCACTTCAGCACAAAGTCGTAAACAGAATCCTCTGAAGTTACTTGGAGATCATCAGTGGAAAATACTGCCTCTATACCAGCAAGAGGCAAGTTGAGTACCTCCTCCTGGAACCTGACAAGATAATTATATTGCAAATTAGTTAATCCTTGATCTACAAATTAACTCAGGAAAAGGACCCAAAAAATAACGGTTAATGAAGCATTGACACTAATTTCACAAAATTTGCCACTTCAACTAGCCAATAAACATATCCAAGTTATTAAATTTCCTCAGCAAAATACACATAAACTACACAAGATAGCATTTCTTGCCCCATTGTTTTAAAGAAGAAGGCCCACTATTTTGGAGGGAAAAAAATTAAAAATGAAACCAAATAAATATCGACAAAAGGCGTCACGCATTCATATATGAGAAACAAAAGAAAGTAACCTGGTTGTTATAGATAACAAAATCACAAAATATAAATACGTATTCAATATTGTAAATAATAGCGGCGCTCACTTGGTTACATCGTTGTATCTCGCAGCAAGAAACTGCTTTGCTACATCGGTCAGTGGCTGAACAGCATCTGCCCTTGAAACACTAGAAGGAAGGTCCAAATACAGTAAGGCGGATTCACAGGTCATAGGCAGCTTCTGTAACAATTGACTACAATATCTCATGCATGACGCAACCTCGAATTTGTCAGCAGCCATCAACAAATCAAGCAAGGCAGTAGGTGTGATTGTTGATAGAGTGTTGCTATACATAAAATAAAGAAGATCCAGGAATGCTGTTTCTTCTGCTCGGGGAAAAAAACAGAACAATGTTAGCTCATATTGACCTAGTCAATAATAAAGTAATGACCTTTAGATCGCGACCAAATGCAAAAAATTGAACAGGTTCCAACAATAAAGCAGACCAAGATCATTGGAATTCATAGCGAGAGGGGAAAAAAAGAAGGCCAGGAAAGATCACTAATAGGAAATATTTCAGCATTTACCAGAGACATGAATCCGTAGTGTTACATGTCGCTGCTCTGACTCCCTTGTTCCATTTGAAAACAACTGCAAAAAGAAGGTGCAAAATGGTAAGTCAATCGTGAGTGCAACAAGCAAAGATAAAGACAGAAAACAAATACCTTATAAAAAAATGGACTTTTTGCTGCTAATATTGGAGAACTAATGTGTATGGTCTTGACTCTTAGGACTGTTGAACAATCCATATTCGAAGATGAATTATTGCTACGAGTGGTATCATTCACTGCAAAAGAATCAAATGAGTCTGAAGGTTCATTCGTTCCAATCAAACAGCAATCAATACTGAACAAAAAAAAAAAAAAAAATTAAATCTAAATCTAGTTATTATCATAAAGAAAAGCTTTAGGAAAGCAAAAGACCAACTTATCCAAGCTTAAAGGTCCCCTCTCTGATAGTAATTTCCTATTAGTATTTTTGTTTTCTAATACCAAAGCTTATGAAGAATTAAAAATTCCCTTTTGCAAATTACTAAAACCCATAATTTTACTCCTACCTATTTGCTCATTCCCAATCAAATACGACTACAATATGCAATTAGTAGCAAAAAATATATATATATATAGATATATATATATATATTAAAAAAAGAAAAAAACTACAACATGAAGGAAGCTAAGAAGGTTGAGTTGTAGCAGAGAAAGATTAACTAAAAACAATGTCTTAGTTTATGTATATATATTTTAATTCATGTAATTTAGTTACCAATTTGATTGGAATTCAATCCAATATCAGAAGGTGACTCTTCAAGCATTGCCTCAGCCTCTTCATGTTGATTCTCATACGTTCCACCATCCAGCGTGTCCGGCATGTTACAGTTCAAAACTTGCTCCTCGCGTTGCACGACAACGTCTGCAACAAAACACCAAAATCGTCAAAACCACATTATTACATTGTTAAAACTTAAAAACAAACCACAACTAAAATACCAATAATTTTAATCTTAGAAAGAGAAAACGAACCAGTTTCTTTCTTGAAATCTTCCCTCCGTCTCTTTCTATTACGGGCCCAATCAGCCATGGAGGAGCAACCGTCACTGTCAGATTTAATCTCGGGCAAATCAGGCCTGATCTCGATCCTTAACACCCGATCGGAAAAATTACTGTCGTTGAAAGCAAAACCGAAGTCCAAGTCATCGGAACCAGAACCGGAAGCTTCCCCGGGCGAGAAGTCCGAATTCATAATCGTTATCGGATCCAAAAGATCGGTATTCGGCACTCTCATATACGACCAAACCCTCCAAACCCTTAACTACAAACAGAAGACAGATAAAAGTACATATAACAAATAATAAAACAAAGCAAAGTTCCAAAAGAATAAGGTTTCGTTAAAGTTTGGAACTTAAAAAGAATCGCTGAATTAGTTTTCGAGTTCCAAGTTGTTTGTTCGGTCTTTCTTTATAAAATCTATAACATCTTAAATATTAAAAGAACCCAAGTTCAGGAAGTTGATACCTATCTGTTCAAGTTCTTCTGGGTCTTTTGGTTGGACTTGAGGCGTGAGAGGTCTGGGTTGAGTGGGTTTGGCATGACAGACAAAGCTGGCTGGACATTTTGACAATTGTAAAAGAAGTTTATTTTAATCTTTTTTTAGTTAGAGATATATTAAGCCATGGCTTCGTCTTGGTTTTAACAAACACCTGATATCATTATTTCGATTAAAATTCGGTTTCGAAAGCCTAAAGCCTGACGTTCTGTTTGGAATAGTCTCTTCCTCTTTTGTTTTTTTTTGAGTTAGAATATTCAGGAGAGAGCTTGCCGAAAGAAAAGAAAAGATAAAAAGACTTTCGAGAGAGAATAAAAAGGCAGAATAAGATCTCGCGGAGAGAGGCGGTGCGACTAAATATAAAAAATTATTTTATATTAAATTTTAATAAAATAATTTTTTATTATATAAATAATAATTTAAATTCAATTCAATATAAATTGAATTTATCAAATAAATAAGTGGTTATCTGTTTCATGAAGTTAAAAGGAAATAATCACAGGCCAATCGGCATCTGACCCTTGAAAAAAAGTTAATGAAAGAAAAGGGAGGAGATCTCGCTCGAATCGATGTTGGAT
>JBBYHK010160930.1:0-35268 GCA_038382065.1 Adansonia grandidieri | reverse complement strand
ATGTAGGGACTAAAATGAAGTTCTAGAAAAGTGTAGGGACTAAATAGCAAATTTTTATATTAAAGGGGTAAAATAGTTATTTTACTGGTTTTAAAAATTTCTATTATTCATATGGCATTCTGTAGGGGTATAGAAATACTCAAAACTTTTCGTATTTGTTCAGTTTTTCAAAGAATATGGAACGTAAGTTTAAAAAACCTAAGGGCATTTTGGTAATTTTGCTCATCGAGACTTTTTTACCCTCTCAAGGTCATTTTAATGTCTATAAGGGCTACCAGGGTGCTTTTATGTCAAAGGTACGACCTAAGAGCATTTTGATTATTTTACTCATTGGGGTGCTTTTACGCTGAAGGTGAATTTTTAGGATTGGTTTAACCTACCAAGATCATTTTAAGGTCCATTAGGGCTACCGGGGTCCTTTCATGTCGAAGGTACGTCCTACGGGCATTTTGGTCATTTTACTCATCAGGATGCTTTTACGTCGAAGGTGAATTTTTAAGATTGGTTTAACCTACCAAGATCATTTTAAGGTCCATTAAGGTTACCGGGGTATTTTCATGTCGAAGGTACGCCCTAGGGGCATTTGAGTCATTTTACTCATCGGGATGCTTTTATGCCGAAGGTAAATTTTTAAGATTGGTTTAACCCACCAAGATCATTTTAAGGTCCATTAGGGCTACTGGGTACATTCATGTCGAAGGTATATCCTAGGGGCATTTTGGTCATTTTATGCACCGGGATGCTTTAACGTCGAAGGTGAATTTTTTTAGGATTGGTTTACCCTTCCAAAATCATTTTAAGGCCCATTAGAGTTATCGGGATACTTTCATGTCGAAGGTATACCCTAAGGATATTTTTGTAACTTTGTATTTGAATCATATCTCATGTGAATGCTAAGATACTTTCACATCGGAAGTACATATTAAGAACATGTCCATCATATTATGTCATTATTAGGTCATAGAATCAATATTTTTTATATATAACAAAATTATTTTTATAAATAAGGCAATGTCTCCTAATTAAATTGATATGTGGGATTCCTACCAGTATATGTGAGGAATTCTACGGATTATTTTAATAGCGAGATAACCTTTTCAAATAAGAAGTTGAGATTTTTTTATTTTAAAACAAAATAAAACCTTTCATGTTCCGTATGGTTCTCCGACAAGATATGATTGAGAATTTGTACCCACCTGGTTCCCCAGGAGTGTACGAATAATTTTGTGATTTCTAGAAACATTAAAACTCGACTTTCTTGAAATAATAGACTTTCATAATGAAATACTATAGGAATTATAATTAAACATCCAATGTTGAAACCGAATAAAAATTAAAATTTAAGTTAACACATGATTAATAAGGTACCAATTATTGGGCATCATAAGAGGGTCAATCCTTACTTGTGATTGTAACCGATTCTCGAATCCTTTTATATGATCTCTGGTATGGTGGTAAGCCTCAAAATTAGTATTTTAGGGTTTCTAACCCTCAAAATGCACACTCCAAGCAACCAATCTCACATAGCCTAAATAGATTGGTGGCGACTCCAAATAAATAGTTATTTCATAATGACTATTTAAAGTTAAGTCGAGTGAGCGATTCATCTCGACCACCCAGTCCCCAAAAATAAAAAGATGTCAGCAATGATATGGCCTATGCAAATAAGTAAATATAAAATAATAATAAATTTAATAAATATAGGAGCGAAGGCCACTTAAGTTGGGCTTGGTTAAGATTCTATCTGGATCACATTGCGATAGCAGCAAATCGAGAATGGCCCCTAAAATAGTTTGATGTTAAGAATGCTTTCCTCAATAGGGATCTAGAAGAAAAGGTCTACATGAAGCTGCCCCCAGGTGTTAAACTTGGTTCGTTAAGTAGAAATAAAGTTTGCAAGTTGAAAAATCATTGTACGGGCTCAAGTAGTCACCTAGAGCCTGGTTTGGGAGATTTTCCATGACAATGAAAGCCTTCGGTTATAAATAAAGTAGTGCAGATCATAACTTGTTTATAAAACACAAAGAAGGAAAAGTAACAGCTTTAATTGTGTATGCTGATGATATGGTCTTAACAGGAGATGATTGTGAAGAAATGAAGCTTCCACAAGAGTACTTAGCAACTGAATTTGAAATAAAGGACCTGGGACAACTTAAATATTTCCTAGGTATCGAAGTAGTAAGGACATATCAAGGAATTTCTCTTTCACAATGAAAATATATGATTGATCTCTTGACTGAAACTAGAATGCTTGCCTGCAAACCAACTAAAATGCCTATAGAAATGAATCATAAGCTTGGAATTTTTCCAAATCAAATTCCAATAGATAAAGGGTGTTATCAACGGTTGGTTGGGGAGGTTAATTTATCTATCTCATACTAGGCCAGATATAGCCTATGTAGTGAGCGTTGTCAGTCAATTTATTCTTTAGCCAAGTGAAGAACACATGGATACAGTATACCGAATCTCGAGGTACTTGAAAGGCTCTCTAGGAAAAGGTTTGTTTTTCTCAAAGAATAATGTTTCAAACTTTGAAGGATACGCTGATACGGATTGGGCAGGCGATCAAACAAATAGAAAATCTACATCTGGTTATTTTACTTTAGTGGAAGGAAATCTTGTAACATGGAAAAGCAAAAAGCAAAAAGTTGTTGCAAGGTCAAGTACAGAAGCTGAGTTTCGAGGTATGGCTCATAGAATATGTGAACTATTATGGATTGAGCGTGTTTTATCAGATTTAAGGATTGAGCATACAAAACCTATGAATCTTTATTGTGATAATAAGGCCGCCAGTGATATTATGCAGAATCCTGTACAACATGATCATACCAAACATGTTAAAGTTGACAGACATTTCGTCAAGGAAAAGTTAGATCAAAAGATCATTCAGGTTTTGTCAAGTCAGAAGATCAACTTGCTGATGTTCTTACAAAAGCAGTTTCAAAAAAGGCATTTCATAATGTGATTGGCAAGTTGGGCATGTTGGACATTTATGCTCCAACTTGAGGAGAAGTGTGGACGTGAGCTGTTTTGTATATACAAAATTAGATATAGGAATTGTTGACTGGATAAAATAGGAGCAATTTTTAGGGAATGAGTAAGTAATTATAAGAATCTTTCATAGGCTTTCTTAGACTAGAATTCTTTCCAAAGTGTAATTGTATCTATATATATTACCTCCATATGAAAGAAGAATGACACTGCAATTTTACCCAAAAACTTTCATTGTCAACAGTTTGACTATCATATTTGAGGGTACCTGTTACCTTGTTAGCACTACTTTTAGAGTCTAAATACTCCATAGCATATAGGATATTTTTAATGATAAACTCACCTCTTATTTCATTCAAATGATTTATGTATTTCAAATATAAATGATAAAGTTAAAAATGTTTTTCCATTATTTTAGGAAAAAACCAAAAATAAGTAAATTGAATTATTCTACGATTGTCAATCTTTCCTACGTGAATAATTGGACAATTTTAATAAATTTTTTCTTATTTAGTACTTAAGATTAGCTATCACTTAATAAGAATTTTTAAATTATAAAAGAATGAGAACGTGAATATAATAATAACTAACCAGAAAATCGAATTAAAAGTTAAAAATTTAAAATTCATATATAAATGTTTGTTTGTTTATATGTAATATATATAAATTTATATCTATATATATAAATTTATTTTTGATAGTTTTTTAAAAGATTTTTCACTACCATAAGACGATAACAAGTATATAGGTATAACATTTTCATCTTTATATTTACAAAAATGATACATTATAAAAAAGTTTATTAAGAGCCATGGAACTATCAAGAAAATTTTATATTGTGTTTTCATTTTTTATTAATTTACTCTTATTATTTTATATTATTAAAAAGGTTTTTTTTTTTTTTTTACTCTTGAGTATAAAGTTTAAAATTTCAGGAATGATGGATGAAATAATTTTTTATTATATATATATATATATATATTCCGCTAAGTGAAATATGTTTCGATTTGGCCTTTTTCCCCAAAAGATTAGAATATATAAACATATGCTTGCCATCATCCTCTTATCTTAAGCATGTATTCTGCCTTAATTATAAATCTATGGAATCTATATATATATATATATATATATATCATTCTAAATAGTTTTGGCCTTATTTGTACTGAAGTGGGATATTTCTATTCTAAGTCTAACATGTCTTAGTATTTTCAAGAGGCAGAATATAAACATACAGTGGAATTTCTACTAATCAATTATCCCAAAAAGTTGTGTTAATAGGAAATGGCTCAAATCTCAAAATGCAAGTTGGACGAAGGATTAATTGACTTGCACATAGACCAAAATATAGCAAAAAAATGTGAAAGCTGAAGCAGAATTAATAACAACCTGCAGCCCAATAAGCAATAAGATATCAATTGAAGAAATATTAAAAAGAAAATACGGTTGTCAAGTTTCGAACTTTAAAGATCTAACATCATGTTAAATTAAGTAATCAATTATTACAAAAATTTAAATGAATAAAAATAACTCAACTATTATATTTAAGTTTCAATTAAAGTAGTAAGTATCATATCAATAGATGTATCATTTTTATTTTGATATTGATACGCATCATTATTGATATTTGTAGTATATCGTATAGGTTTACCCATAATTTTTAAATATTTATATATAGCCTATTTTCAAGTTCTTTAATAAAATACATAGATATAAACATGCAAAGATGCCGCATACATATATGTGTGCTTATATGCAAAAATAAATTTTAAAATTATAAATATTTAATAGCTAAAGTTTTTAAACATCAAATAATAAATAAATATAAAAATAAATAAAAATAATAAATTACTATTAATTAGGTTCAATAGCCTAATTTAATGGATATATTTTATTTTTAAATGTAATTATAAAAAAATAAAAATGATCAAGACAAAATAAATAAATAAGGAATTGATGTAAAAAAATCAAATAAGTGAAAATTTTTAAAAAATAAAAAAAATCCTTTACCAATTAGTACGTACTGATAATGACCAATATTGACCATAACTAACCGAAACAATAGATATAAATCAATAAAAAAATTGAAACGATATGGTACTAGTGTTGTTTCATTTACCACAAAATGCATGCATGGTAGGCCCATGCATGTATGTAAAATTCACGTCAATACAGTACTAAAAAAGTGACTTGCGAGCTATGGAAATGACTATTAAGAAATTTGCGTAATGTATTTTCATTTTTGATTGCTTTAAGAAATCAATTGATCATATTCAAGTTTTAAAAAGCAATGAAAATTTGGAAAAAAAATAGAAAAAATCTTTTGCACCGTATAATTGTGAAGAGTATATAAAAAAATTTATAATGATACGAACTTAAGTTTAATCCAATTTATTTGTACAATCCATTTTAGAGATGATATTTACCATGTTCATATTTCAAATTGTATAATATTTTAGTTATTTTTTTTTCATGTTCATCTCATGTAAACTTAAGGTCCATTCGTTTTATGAAAAATAATTTTTCAAAAGATGTCCTTTGCATTTTTTAGTATTTGTTTTGCAAAAAATGGCATAGTATGCGAAAAATGATTACTGGTCAATGAATCATAAGACATATATTCTAAAAATTGTTTTCCTAATTTCAAAAGAGAAAAACAATTTCCCGAAAAGAGCTTGCTAAAAGCGACATTTTTTTTTAGATCAAGGCTTAACATGACTTGAACCAAATATTATTTATATTAATAAAAATATTAAAATTTTAAATTAACAAATTTTAAAATAGTAATATAAAATTATTTTAATATTATAATTTTTTAATTTCTATTTTATATAGTATTAGATATATATATTTATATTTTAATAATATATAATATAGTACTATTTTTAATAATATGATTAATGTTATTTATAATTTTTATAAAACTATCATTTAATATAGTAATATTGTTATTTTAATAAAATATTTGTAACATTATCGATATTTTAAGTTTTAAATAGAACTTCTAATAGTTTATTGAAAAATATTTTTATATTACTATTTTAATACTTTGCATATTTATATAACTAATGTTTCAGTAATAAATAATAATTTTAAGTATTTAATATTAATATAATTTTTTAGTGTTAAATTTATTGTTTGAAATTTTAATATTAAAAATTAATAATTTAATGATAAAAATTTTTCAATATTTTAATAGTTAGGTTAATATAACTATTTGAAAAATGCAAAAACAATATTTTAACAAAAATTATTGTAATAGAAATAATAATCTAATAATTATTATAATATTAGTATAACTAATGTTTGATAAAATTATCTATTGTTCAAAAAAATAATGTTTTAATAATAAATAGTTTTATTTTAAGCATTGAATATTAATATAATATTTTATTATTAAATATTATTAAAATATTAATATTTTAATGATAAATAGTTTTTTAATATTTATATCAATATTTTTATGTGAAAAATAAAGCTTCCAAAAAATAGTTAAAAAATAAAATATTTTTCATTGAATCATCCAAATGTTAGAAACTCCCTACTTTTCTAAAAGTCTTTATTAAAATATTTTCAAGTCAATTTTTACAAAACAAACAAACTTTTATTATATCTAAAGTTATCAAATCTACAAGTCATCATCCTCTAAAGCATATATTCAACCTCCATTATAGATTAAATATATGCTTGTCCTCATCCTCATAGTTTTGGTCTTATTTGCACTGAAGTGGGATATTTCTATTCTAAGCCCCACAAATTGGAATACTTAGTTGTCATCATCTTCCATCCATATGATTTATCCAAATTTATATAACATCAAACCTATATTAGATTCGAATTCTTAGTTAACCTATTATATTTGGTTTGATCCGGATTATTATTCGTTGAATAAAAAAGATTTTTTATTTAAATTTAATTATAAATATTAATATAAGAATACTTTTTATTACTTTAATTTCTTTTGAGCTATGATATAAGCTTACAGATCTGATTCAGACAAGTTTGGATCAGCAAAATTTAAAAAAAAAATTCAAGTTGTACCCTGACCGACCCAATGGACCAGCTTGTAAACAGGTATATGTAGCACCACTATGTGTCTTAATATATAAACAAGATAAGTAGATAAAAAGGTCAAAATATTCTAATTAAGAACCATAAATAAGATAAACCTTATCTGAATCTTCAAAAGAACAGGCATGTTAGAAATTAAAAAATAAAATAAAATAAAATAAAATTGCTTAGCTACTTAATTGAGAAGGTTACTCAAATGTGAATGAAAATAAATCATAGTTATCAAATTGAATCAAATGGCAACTAAAGTTAAAGGAAACAAAATCCAATATTTAACATAATTCTACATCAATATTCAGCAACGAAAAACTTAATATACTTTTTAATATTTACATTATAACATTTTATATTTTATAAGGTATAAATTACATAATATATAAATATATAAAAATAATTTATATTATATAATTGAAATACGAGTTGGGTAGGGTCTTGAATGTTTGGGCTAAGGCTTAGCTTATTTTTTAAATGAGTTTTATATTTTACCAAAACTCATTTATCGAACTTAATATTTTTATCAAAATCGTCCAAAATATATAATCTGTAGATGAAATAGTTCCAAAAAATTCACAAAAACAGCATATATATATATATACACACACACACACATATGCTAACAATCCTTTGACTTAAAAACTAAGAATGTATTAAAATTAGCATGTAAACTTAGGTTCGAGTCCAAACATATTTTCTTCCATCCTTAATTTAACAAAAATAAATAAATAGAACACTATTTTAATATATCAGAGCTGGAGAAATCTTGTTTATATACAGAAAGAGATGGAACTTTGCATCTGTGTGCATGCAAAGAATTCATTTCGGAGCTAAGAAATGGAAGCTTGGAAAAGCAACTAATTATTTTAACCTTTTTTTAATTCGCCAATCAACATGACTTGACATACACGTAACATGTAAATAATATTA
Organism: Adansonia grandidieri; assembly: GCA_038382065.1. Taxonomy (NCBI): domain Eukaryota; kingdom Viridiplantae; phylum Streptophyta; class Magnoliopsida; order Malvales; family Malvaceae; genus Adansonia; species Adansonia grandidieri. The sequence goes on along the minus strand of JBBYHK010160930.1, from coordinate 27,285 downwards.
AAAGGAAAAGTTTCAACAAACGTCACATTGGTTTTTAATTTTAGTATTCGCTTACAATTAAAATTTATTTATGAGCTACAAAATTATGGATAACAAGATCAAATAGCAAGTTAAATCTATTATTCTTCTAAAGTCCAAGATGTGATAATAACATTGAAGGATTTATATTTACTGCAACTTTATAGTATAATTCATTAATAGTATATAAATTTATAATTAACAATACATCAATTATAAATCTAGTTTGAAATATAAATAACAACTTAAACTCACTATTGTCAACCAGTTAGAATGAAGCATTATTTAAGGTCATGTTCATGGGTCAAATGCACTATTTTAGCCAATTTTTTTAAAAAATATAAATGAAAATAAAATATTAATAAAAATGGTCTATGAATGAATTTTACTCTAATCTTTATTTTAGACGAAGAAGATGCAAGTTGTAGCTAGTACTTTTTTTCCCTTATTCTTGAATTCATGATGCGATAAAGCAAATTGCTTTGATGATTGGACGATGTAGTTGACGCAAACATATATTACAAGAAGGCCTTTTTTATTTTATTTTTCGTAATATTATACAAATAAGCAACCATGCAAATATGCATGGCAATGACATAATTTTGAAGGCCTAGCACAGACGTAGTAATTAAGATCTAAGACACTATACTGGCTATCAAATTTATTATAGTAGTAGTGCAGCCAGGCAGCACATTATTATTTATGTTTGATAGCCTCACCACCACAGTTTGATCAGTAAACAAAGTGCTGAATATATGCCCTCATTATTGGCGAACGGCTCTTGGGATCAATTTGAATTTCGGCAGTGTATCCAAGCTTTGTGGTTGCATAAATTGCTTTCCCTCTTTTTTCAAGATCGACTTTGATTTGCTCCCAATGAACAGGTTGATTGACGATTTCAGTAATGACCTGCAGTTGATAGATCAATTGATTATACACCAAAAGTTTAAAAGAATTGAAAATGGTGAACAATTATCTCCGGAAGATAAAAACCATACCTCACAGTATTTTTTATAACTGTTTTTAAAAAAGTTTTAGGGACAGTATCTTTTTCCAACACTATTAAAGTAAAAATGATCTTCGTCCACAATTTTTTTAAATTCAAAAAGTGAGGACATTTTCTTTATTGTTATTTTTATCTCATCCGATCTCTTCTTTATATACATTTCAATGGAGTGAGCGAGTTGATTTAATTTATCGTATACATGTTAAAGAATTGAAATGCTATTACCTTGCTATCTTGACCTTGAGGGTTGCTCCAGGCAACAATCCAAGAAATCTCATTCGTCAGTTTGTACTTAAGGGCAGCAATTGAGCCAGTAGTTCCACCCTCCTCATCCACTGCCTCGTGAATAAACTCACCAACTTTATCAATATCAATGTTTTTCGGGAAATTCGTAGTCTGAGACCCTTCCCAAATCTTCTTGCCAGCCAAGGATAAAGTTTTTCCGGACGAGTTCAGAAGCTTTCCCGCTGTGTGTTTTTCAGTTAAATGTGCAGCGTTTGTTAATTGAACGGTAGCCATATGGTTTAGCTTTGTATTTTTTGGATTGTGTATGTTGTCCTCCGAATGTTGCAATACACACCTACTTATATACTAGTTTACAACAAGCACGGGCCAATAAGATGACAACAAGTTTGTAGGTACAATATATTCACTATTGTTATTTTTATTTTGTTTATTTATTTTGTTTAGGAAATGCATGGCATATCCATGCATAAGCAGTACATCCGCACCAAACATAATCAAAATCATTGGTGTGTTTACTTTTAAAAAAAATGTTATATACACTTTTAAAAATACTTTTGAAAATGCATAAACTTTGTAATATTTTTTTTTAAAATAAAAACACTATCATATGATTCTAAATTTGCAAAATATTCTTTAATCTTTATTATATATTTTTAAGGAGTATTTTTAGGAATTGTATAAGGAGTATTTCAATAAGGTGATAAAGTCGAAACCTAATATATATGCTTAATTTTCGTTTATAAACTTGATACTTGTGTAAAGATGGGTCACTGTCACTATATATAGAGAAAGATATCTATTTGATTATTTAGGTTTTGTTGGATTAATATATTTTAAAAATCCTTTTGACAGAAAATAATATGAAAAAATAAAAGATAATGGAAAACAAAAAAAATAAAGCGCAAAAAATTAAAAAAAAAATTCATCAGTGAAACCTTAAGTGTTACAATTAATATCAAAATCATTCCTAATAATAATAAGAAAAAATCATTTCTAATTCAAAAAATCCAATCATATGAATTTAAGTAATTCCAAAATATCTTTAATCCTAATTATATATTTTAAAAATGTTTCGAAGAATCATACGACTAGTTTACTTTATTAACTTAGTATTTACATGTGATGGGAATGTGAAATTATATATGATTTTTTTTCTTAAACTAATATATATCCATGGATTTCATTTATAAACTTGAAATATAAAGAAGTGTCTCTCTCATTATATATACATAAAGATATTTTTTTTTTATTATTTAGGTTTTGTCTGATTGATAGTTTCGTTATTTTTTAAATTTTTTATAGAAATAGAAAATAGAAATTAGTAAAATTAAACATATCTAAAAACGAAACAATAAAATTTCAATCAAATTGAAACTTAATTGTTGAAATAAGTAAAATCAAAATCATTCATAATAATAACAAAACATCATTGCTTAACATCTAACTGGAGATGCCCAAGAGCCATGACCAAAATAAAATTTGACTACTTTGCCCAAGTCCTTTTTGGCTTGACCCGGCCTGCTTATATTTTCCATGGTTATTATTAGTAATTAATAAAAAATAAAAAAATATTTTTATATAAATATTTATATATTTTATAATTAAATTTAAATAAATATTTTAATTATTAAATATCCAAATTAATAAAAGGTCTATTTAAAGCCGACTCTTTAGTTGATCTACCTTTAATAAATCAAAATTGAAACTATATTTTATAATATATTAAGTGCCAGAAAACTTTTTGATTTGGATCATATAATATTTCTAAAAACGTTTAAAAATAAACTTACATCTTATGTCAGTCGAATGATTTATACACTTCAAATGTAAATGATAAAGTTAAGTATGTTTTTCCATGATTTTAGGGAAAAAATAAAAAATAATTTAATTAAATTATTTTACAATTGCCAATCTTTCCTATGTGTATAATTGGAGAATTCTAAATAATTCTCTCTTATTTAGCACGTAGGTAAGATTAGCTATCACTCAATAACAATTTTAAAATTACAAAAGTAAGATAACATATATATAACAACGACCAATAATACAAATTAAAAAGTTAAAACTTTAAAATCCACAAATAAATGTTTGTTTTTTTATATTTTTCTATATTTGATTTTTTTTTTTTTCAAAATATTTTTCACTAACTATAAGATGACAACAGGTCGATAGAGATAACATATTCATCTTTGTACTTAGAAATGATACTTTATAAATGTGTGTCTTGATAGCCATGGAAATGACTATCAAGAGAATTGCATATTGTATTTTCATTTTTTTTATTAATTTTAATCACATTATTTTATATTATTAAAAATGCTATTACTCTTGAACATGAAGTTTAAAATTTCAGGAATGATGGATAAAATAATTTTGTTATTAAAAATATATATTCTGCTACGTGAAATATGTATGGATTTGGCCTTTTGCCCCACAAAGTAGAATATATAAATATATGCTTGTCCATCATCCTCTTATCTTAAGCATATATGCCACCTCAATTATAAATCTATGGAATATATATATATATATATATATATACAAGTTCGTCATCATCTTAAATAGTTATGGCCTTATTTGTACTGAAGTGGGATATATCTATTCTAAGTCTAACGTCTCTTACTATTTTCAAGAGGCATAAAGTATGCATGCCATGGACTTTCTACTAATCAATTATCCCAAAAAGTTATGAAAGGGATCGGATATTATATGTAAGTTTTAATATGCCTTTTGTAAGTTAGATGAATGATTAATTGATTTATATGTGAAGCAACATATAGAAAAAAATTTGAAAGGTGAAGAAGGATTAAAGTATCAATGAGCAACCCGATGGGTAATAAGACTGTGAGTAAAGAAATAATAAAAAGAAAACAGGCTTGTTAAGATTCAAACATAGAAACTCTGATACCATTTAAAATTAAGTGATTAATTATCACAAAAATATAAATGAATAGAAATGACCCAACTATTATATTTAAGTTTCAATCGAAGTACTCAATACATTGTTGGCAGACATACGTTTTTGTTTTAGTGCTGATATACATCGTTGCCGATGTAGTTTGATGTGCCTTTTCAAGTTTACCGATAGCTTTTAAATAATATATACATATATTTATAGCCAATTTTCAAATTCTTTAATAAAATATGTATTATATACACATGCACATAAACATGCATTACATACATACATATATATGTGTTTATATGCAAAACTAAATTTTAAAATTTTAAATATTTAACATTCAAAATTTCTAAAATCAAATAATACATAAATATAAAAATAATTAAAAATAGTAAATTATTATTAATTAGGTTTAATAGCTTAATTTAATGAATACATTTTACTCTTAAATGTATTTATGAAAAATAATAATGATAAGGACAAAAGAAATTAGGAATTGATTAAAAAAATCAAATAAGCAAACTCTTATAATGAGTATGTATTGGTACTTGCCAATACCGATTAATACAAATTGGTACGATTGATATAAATCAACACAAAAACTGAAATAGTACATTAATGTTTTTTCATTTTACCTTAAAATGCAAGCATGTTAGACCCGTGCATGTATGTGAAATTCAAGTCAAGACAATATAAAAGCGTGACTTGAGAGCCATGTTTTTGACTATCATGAAAATTTTATGATGTATTTTCATTTTTGATTAATTTTTATTGTATTATGTTATATTATAAAAATAGTTGAAGATTAAATTTTCACAAAATGGGAGATGAAATAATTTTTATATGCTTATAGGATAAGCGGACAATGACAAGCATATATATATATATATATATATATATATATATTCCGTCCATCTCCGGTGAAATATGCTTGGATTTAAACTTTTCTACCTCAAAATTGGAATATATATATATATATATATGCTTGTCATTGTCCGCTTATCCTATAAGCATATATATATATATATATTCAGCCTATATATATATTCAGTATATATATATATGACTGAATATATATATATATATATGCTTGTCATCATCTCATAGTTTAGACCTTTATTTGCACTCTAGTGGGATATTTCTAAGCCCACAAATTGGAATATTTAGTTTAGCGTTTCTTTTTATATATTTAAGTATAAATTTTTTTCAAAGTTGGGTTATTCATTTAGTTCATTTGGATTGGAATTTAGATAAATTTTTAAACATCAAATAATAAATAAAATTATTAATTAGGTTCAATTACTTAATATAATGAATATATTTTACCCTTAAATGTAACTATGAAAAAATAATAATGATCAAGACAAAAAAAATCAAATAAGTAAAAATCTTTTAAAAAATTAAAAAAAATCTTATACCAATAGACACGTACTAGGACTTACCAATACTAACTGATACAAGCTATTACGATAGGTATAAATCGATACAAAAACCAAAATGGTATATTAGCTTTATTTGGATTTAGCTTAAAATAAAAGCATGGAAGAACCGTGCATTTATGTAAAATTCATGTCAAGACAGCATAAAAGATTGATTTATGATTCGTGGAATTGACTATCAAGAAAATTGTATAATGTATTTTCAATTTTGATTAAGTTTTATTGTATTATTTTATATTATTAAAAATAGTTATTTATATTTTCCATTTATAATATTATATATGCTTGTCATTGTACGCTTATCTTTTAAGCATATATTCAGCCTCAATCATAAATTGAATATATATATATATATATATATGCATGCTTGTCACCATCGTATAGTTTTGGCCTTATTTGTACTCAAATGAGATAATTCTAAGCTCCACGAATTGGAATATTTAGTCTAACTTGTTTTTCTATATTTAAACGTAGATTTTTCAATGTCTAGCTATTCGTCAGTTAAATTAAGTTTTAGATAAATTTTTTATTTAAATTAGTTTGATTCAAATAAATTTATTATTTAATAATAATTTTAATTTATATAAAAATATAAAAATATTAATAAAAAATAATTTTTTAATTTTTATTATTTTTAAATAATAATTTGAATTTTGAAATTAGATCAAATCTCATTCAAACCTAAATAAAAACTAATATAAACAATATCACAAGGATCCTAAGTGGACGAAGTAACAATTGGCGTACCATGCATGGCACATGAAGAACAATGTCATTAGCACTCGTGATATACTCTTTTACCTTTTTTCAGTTCATCATCTTATCAAAGCGCTTCTCACCCATATTCATGCCTTCATTATATTCAACTTATATCAATTGATCATACTCAATTTTTAAAAGGCAATGAAAACTAGAAATTAGAAAAGAAACTTTTTTCACCATATGATTGTGATGACTATATGAAAAATATATATACATAGAATGTGATAAAAACCCAAAATGTAATTTAGTTTATTCGTACAATTAATTTTAGAGATGACATTTTGCATGTTTAGTATCATATCATATTTTATTATTTATTTACTTCATGTTCGTCTCATATAAACTTTGGATCCATTTATTTCACCAAAAAAAAAAACCTTTTGAAAAATATGGTCAGTAAAACATAGCTTATTGGTCAGTGAAAAATAAGGTATTTATTCTAGAAATTATGTTCCCTTTATCAAAAGCAGAAGACAATTTTCAAAAACAAGCTCCTAATAAGTTACATTATTTTTTAAATCGAGATTGAGCTTAACTGATACCAAATATTATTTATATTAATAAAAATATTAAATTTTTAATTTAAAATATTTCAAAAAACTAAAATATTAGCATACAATGATTTTAATATTTAATTTTCAACATTTTTGTTTTGAATATTATTAAACACATATTTGTATTTTAATAATATACAATATAATATTATTATTTTAATAATAAAGAATAAATTATTAGCACAATTAATATTGTTTATTATTTTAATAATAATTTGTAACATTATCAATATTTTAAATTTTAGATAGCATTTTTAATATTTTATTAAAAAATTATATACTACTATTTTAATATTTTACATATTTATATAGTTAATGTTTTCGTAACTAGTATTTTTTAAGCATTTAATATTAATAAAATATTTTAGTATTAAATATTATTATTTGAAATATTAATATTAGAAGTTAATAATTTAATGATAAACAGTGTTAAATATTTATGTCAATATTATTATTTGAAAATTTTAAACATAATATTTGAATAACAATAATAATATTTTAATAATATTAATATGATTAATGTTTCAATAGAATTATCCTCTGTTCAAAAAAATTAAAGTTTTAATAATAGATAATATTATTTTATGTATATAATATTAATATAATAGTATAGTATTAAAAATTATTACTAAAATGCTAATATTTTAAAAATAAATAGTTTTTTATTACGTTAATATTTATGTCAATATAGCTAAATAAATTTTTTAAAAAATAGACTAGAAAATAAAAAAATATTTTTTTATTGAATCATCCAATTTTTAAAAAATCCCTAATTTTCTGTAAAATCTTCATCAATGTATTTTTTGAAAGTCAATTTCAACAAAACAAATAAACTCTTAACGTGCCTAAATTACCAAATCAACATGTCATCGTCCTCTAAAGCATAGAGTCTCCCTCCATTATAGATGAAATATATGCTTGTCATCATCCTCATAGTTTTGGTCCTATTTGTACTGAAGTGGGATATTTCTATTCTAAACCCCACAAAATTAGGATACTTACTCGTCGTCATCCTCTGTCCATATTATTTATCCAGCTCGATATAATACAATAATTATTTTAGAGTCGGATTAGTTGTTCAACCTGATACGTCCGATTTGATCTGGCTACCATTCATTAAATGAAAAAATATTTTTCTTCAAATGTATAGGTTATGCATTGACAATGAACTATATCATGCCACTTATTAAAAAAATATAATTATTGTATTTATTTAAGAGATTTTTTAAATTTTTTATTTGTTTGTTAATGATGTATCATAGCATGATTCACTAACAGTATATAAATCTATACATTGACAGTACATCAAATACAAATTTAATTTTAAATATGGATAAAAACTTAAATTCATATTGTCAACTAGTTAAAGTGAAGCATTGTAAGGTCATGTTGATTGGTCAAGTAAAGCAAATTCAAAACAAAATACTCATAGAAAATTTTGGTTAACCTTTTAAAATTATAAACGAAAATAAAATATTAATAAAAAGCTGTCAAGGAATGAATTTTACTCTAATATTTATTTTAGACAAAGAAGATGCATGTTGTAGCCAGTATTTTTGTTTCCTTATTCATGAATTCATGATGCAATTAAGCAAATAGTTTTAATGGGTAGATGATGTAGAAGAAAACATATATTGCACGATCAGATAATCTACAAAAAGGCCTTTTTAAAAAATATTTTCCATAATATTATACATAAAGCCAGCCATGCATATATACACGGCAATGATATAATTTTGATGGCCTTACCACCACAGCTTGATCGGTACAATATTTTCATTATTGTTATTTTTATTTTTTTATTTATTTTGTTTAGGAAAATGCATGGCATATCCATGCATAAGCATTACATCCGCATCAAACATAATGTCATTTAGAATAACTTTGTCTATTCTTTTTCTTTATTCTTTCCAAACATAATGCACTTAATGTCTATCTTAAAAAGGTTGTTTTGAGATATTCATATATCATGGAAACATGAATCTGGGTTTAATTTAAGTATTCACTTTTAATAGGTGACATCCAACAAGTTTATGAGTCAAATCTTAGCTTTTGCTATTACCACAATATTGAAAGTATGTTCAAACCATGAATCTACACGAACATGTATGATGCTAACACAATCATTTTTCTAATTTTCAAGATACAACCACCTTCTATAAAAAAAAATCATGAATACGAGCATTGAAGAGTGTCCCTTTTTGTGAATTTGATTGCTAAATCTTTTAATTAATACGAATGTGAATAAGTATTCTCACATAAAACATAAACAAAATAATTTCAAAATCATTGTTCTGTTTACTTTAAAAAAAATACTATATACACTTTTGGAAAAATACTTTTTGAAAACGCATAACCTTTTTAACAATTTTTTTTTAAAAAATAAAAACACTATCATATGATTCTAAATTTCCAAAATATTCTTTAATCTTTATTATATATTTTTAAGGAGTATTTTTAAGAATTGTATAAATCATTTCTCCGTTGTAGTATTTCAATAAGGTGATAATGTCGAAATATATAGGAATTTTTGTTCAAGTTATACTAATATATATGCTCAATTTTCTTTCATAAACTTGATAGTTGTATAAAGATGGGTCGCTCTCACTATACACAGAGAAAGATATCTATTTGATTATCTAAGTTTTGTTGCATTGTTATATTTTAAAAATCATTTTAATAGAAAATAATGTGTAAAATTGAAGATAACGAAAAACAAAAAAACATAAAGAGCAAAAAAATTTTAAAAGAATTCAATCTATGAAACCTTAAGTGTTACAATTAATATCAAAATCATTCCTAATAATAATAGGAGAAAAGTCATTTCTAATTTAAAAAATCCAATCATATGAATTTAAATAATTCCAAAATATCTTTTAATCCTAAATTATTAAATATCCGAATCGATAAAAGGTCTATCTAAGGTCAACCTGTTGGCATAACCTGACCCTTGAACTGATCTACTTTTAATTAATCAAAGTTCAAATTATATTTTATAATATATTGAGTGCTAGAAAACTTTTTGACTTGGATCATATAATATTTTTAATAATGTTTAAAAATAAACTTATGTTAGTCGAATGATGTATACATTTCAAATATAAACAATAAAGTTTAGTCTGTTTTGCCACGATTTTAGGGAAAAAAAAAAACCAAAAATAATTTAATTAAATTATTTTGCGATTGCAAATCTTTCCTATGTGTATAATTGGACAATTCTAAATAATTTTCTCTTATTTAGCACATAGTTGAGATTAGCTATTACTTAATTACAATTTTAAAATTACAAAAGAAAGATAACGTATATATAATTGCGACCAAAAATACAAATTAAAAGGTTAAACTTTGAAATTCACAAATAAATGTTTGTTTGTATTTATCTATATTTGATAGTTTTTTTTCAAAATATTTTTCACAAACCATAAGATGACAACAGGTCGATAGATATAACATTTTCATCTTTGTATTTAGAAATGATACATTATAAAAGTGTGTCTTGAAAGCCATGGAGCTGACTATCAAGAAAATTGTACATTCTATTTCCATGTTTTATTAATTTTAATTACATTATTTTATATTGTTAAAAATGTTATTACTCTTGAGCACAAAGTTTAAAATTTCAGGAATGATGGATGAAATAATTTTTTATTAAAAATATATATATAGATACATATATTCCTCGAAGTGAAAGATGTTTGGATTTGGCCTTTTGCCCCACAAATTAGAATATATAAATATATGCTTGTCATTATCCCTCTTATCTTAAGCAAAAGCTGCTCAATTATAAAGCTATGGAAAACATATATATATATATATATATATATATATGCTTGTCAACATCCTAAATAGTTTTGGCCTTTTGTACTAAAGTTGAATATTTCTATTCTACGTCTAACATATCTTTCTATTTTCGAGAGGTGGAATATATGCATGTTTTGGTTTTTTTATTAATCAATTATAGCAAAAATTTATGTTAACAGAAAAGCTCAAATATTATATTTAAATTTCAACATGCCTCTCACAAATTCGATGAAATATTAATTGAAATGCATGTGGACCAAAATATATATATAAAAAAAATGAAAACTGAAGAAAGATTAGAGTAGTGAAGTGCAATCTGATGAGCAATAAGATATTGATTAAAGAAATATTAAAGAGAAAATATAGTTGTCAAGGCTCGAACTCAAAAGCTCTGATATTATGTTAAAGTTAGTGATCAATTACCATAAGTTTGATAAATAAAAATGATCTAATTATTATATTTAAGTTTCAATCAAAATAGTTAGAATCATATTAATAGATGTATAGTTTTTATTCTTGCACTAATATACATCGCTACTGATGGATTTTGGTGCATTATTTTATGTTTACTGATATTTTCAATTATTATATATTTTTATAGCCTATTTTTAGGTTCTTCAATAAGATATATACTTTATACATATGCAAATATATCTCAATTACATACATCCATGATATCTGCCTTTATATGCAAAATAATTTTAAAATTATAAATATTTGATATATAAAATCTTTAAACATAAAAAAATAAATATAAAAATAATTAAAGATGATAAATTATTATTAATTAGGTTCAATAATTTAACAAATCTATTTTATTTTTAAATGTAATTATAAAAAAAATAAGAATTATCAAGACAAAAAAAACTAGGAATTGATTTTTAAAAAAAATCAAATAAGTAAAAAATTTAAAATAAAAAATAAGAAAATTTTATGCCAACATATACTTACTAATACTTACCAATATGGATTGATACAAGCTGATAAAATCATATAAATTGATACAAAAACGAAAATGATACTAAACTAGTATCGTTTCATTTTACCTTAAAATGCGTGCATAGTAGATCCATGCATACACGTGAAATTCATAACAAGGCAGCATAAAAGAGTGACTAGAGAACCATGGAATTCACTATCATGAAAATTGTGCAATGTATTTTCATTCTTGATTAATTTTTATAGTACTGTTTTATATTATTAAAAACAGTTGAAGTTTAAATTGTCACAAATCATAGGTATAATATTTTCTTGTTACAAATATATATTCCACTCATCTCCAGTGAAATATGCTCGGATTTAACTTTTTTTTACCCTCAAAATTGGAATATATATATATTTATATATATAGCTATGCTTGTCATTGTCTGCTTCTCTTATTAGTATATATTCACCCTCAATTATAAGTGGAATATATATATATATATATATATTATTGTAATCATCTCATAGTTTTGATCTTATATGTAGTCGAAGTGAGATATTTTTAAGCCCACAAATCGGAATATTTAGTTAACATGCCTTTTTATATTTAATTGTAAATCTGTTCGAAAAAGGGATATTTGTGCCGTTCATTTAGGCTGGATTTTAGGTAAAGTTTTTTTTTAACTTTAATTAATTCGACTTACATTTAATTATTATTTAATAATAATTTTTTAATATATCACGAATTTTTTTAATCATTTTATCATTACCATTTAAAGTAGACGAAGTAACACTTTGCATACCGTGCATGGCACATGAAGAGCAATGTCATTATTACGCAGGATTTTCTCTTTCTTCTTCGTTCGCTTCATTATCTTATCAAAGCCTTCCCACCCCTATATTCATTCCTTCACTATATTCAACTTAAATCAATTAATCCTACTCAATTTTTAAAAAGCAATGAAAATTTGAAAATTAAAAAAAAAAATTCTTTTTTCACCGTATGATTGTGATCAGTATCTAATATATATATATGTATAATGATAAAACTTAGGGTTTAATCCAATTTATTATTGCTGTCAATTTTAAAAATGACGTTCGGCATGTTTAAGTTTTGAATCATATCGTATTTTAGTTATTTTTTTTGGTTTCGTGTTTATCCCATGTAAACTTAGGATCCATTTGTTTCCCAGAAAATAATTTTAAAAAATATTTTTTTATATTTTTAATGTTTATTTCATGAAAAATAGTATGATCAATGGAACATGACTTAGTAGTCAATGGAAAACAAGGCATTTACTCTACAAATTGTCCTCTTTTTAAAAGTAGAAAACAATTTTCAAAAACAAAATCACTATAAGTACCATTATTTTTTAAATCGGGACTGAGCTTAACTGAAAAAAAATATTATTTATATTGAAAATATTAAATTTTTATTTTTAAATTAAAATATTTCAAAATAGTAAAATATTAGTATGTTGTAATTTTAATTTTCAATACTTCTATTTCTATTTCTATTTCTATTTTGAATGTTATTAAACACATATTTATAGTTTAATAATATATGATATAGTATTATTATTTTTAAAATAAATAATAAATTATTAATACAATTAATATTATTTATTATTTTAATAATTAAGTGTAGCAACAATATTATTTAATAATAATTTGTAACATTATTGATATTTTAAATTTTAAATAGTATTTTTAATATTTGATTGAAAAATATTTCTATCTTACTATTTTAATATTTCACATATTTACATAATTAATGTTTTAGTAATAAATAGTATTTTTTTTAAAATATGTAATATTAATAACAAATTTTAGTGTTGAATGTTATTATTGGAAATATTAATATTAGAAACTAATAATTTCATGGTATACAGTTTTAATATTTACATCAATATTATTATTTGAAAAATGTAAAAATAATATTTGAATAATAATAATATTTTAATAATTAATATAATTAATGTTTCAACAGAATTATCTTTTGCTTGAAAAAATTAATGTTTTAATAATAAATAGTATTATTTTAAGTATTTAATATTAACATAATAGTTTAGTATTAAATATTATTATTAAAATTAATATTTCAATAATAAATAATTTTTAGTATTTTAATATTTGTGTCAATATTGCTATGTGAAAGAATATATTTTCTAAAAAATAGTCAAATAATATTTTCATTGAATCATCTAAATGTTAGAAGATCCCTATTTTTCTAGAAAATCTTCAGTAAAGTTTCTTTTCCAAAAGTTAATTTCTACAAAACAAACCTTTATTGTGTCTCAAGTAACCAAGTCTACATGTCATGATCCTCTTAGGCATATATTATGCCTCTATTATAGATGAAATATATGCTTGTCATCATCGTCATAGTTTTGGTCTTACTTGCACTGAAATGAATATTTCTATACTAAGCCCCATAAATTGGAATACTTAGTTGTCATTATCCTCCAACCATATAATTTATTCAGCTTGATATAACATTAGACTTATCTTAAGGTCAAATTGCTTTTCAACACTGTACGATGCACTGGTAATAAATTATATCATGCTACTTATTAAAAAAATATTATTATTTTATTTATTTTTAAGGACTTCTAAAATTATTTTTTTATTTATTAATGATGTATCATAACATGATTCATTGACGGTGTTTGAATCTACACATTGACAATATATCAAATATAAACCAAATTTTAAATATGGATAAAAGCTTAAACTCATTATTGCCAACCTGTTAAAGTGAAGCATTGTTTAAGGCTATGTTGATTGGTCAAGTAAAGAAAATTCATAACAAAATAATATAGAAAATTTTAGCTAATCTTTTTAAAGATATAAACAAAAATAAAAATATTAATAAAAAGCAGTCTAGGACTGAATTTTACTCTCTTCTTCATCTTAGATGAAGAAGATGCAAGCCAGTATTTTTTTTCCTTATTCTTGAATTCATGATGCAGCTAAGCACATAGCTTTAATGGTTAGACGATGTAGTTGGAGCAAACATATATTTGCACGATCAGATAAGTTAAGAAAGGCCCTTTTTTATTTTTTCCATAGCATTACACAAACAGCCAGCCATGCATTTACTTACATGGCAATGACATAATTTTGAAGGCCTAGCGTAGACATAATAATTAAGATTTAAGACATGATCCTGGCTATCAATTTTATTGTAGTAGTAGTGGGAAAGCCAAGTGGCACACTATTATTTATTTTTGATAGCCTCATCACCACAGCTTGATCAGCAAGCAAAGCCAATTTATGCTTCCTGAATATATGCCCTCATTACTGGCGAACGGCTCTTGGGATCAATTTCAATTTCGGCAGTGTATCCAAGCTTTGTAGTTGAATAATTTGCTTTCCCTCTTGCATCAAGATCGACTTTGATTTGTTCCCAATGAACAGGTTGTTTGACGATCTCAGTAATGACCTGCAATTGATCAATTAATTGATTATAAATTAAAAATTAAAAACAAAATGAGAACGATCAATAATTTTATTTAAAAAGTAAAAATCGTCCCTCACAGTATTCTTTATAACTATTCTTTGAAAAGTTTTGATATTATTAAAGTAAAAATGATATTTATTTACAATCATATTAAATTAAAAAAATGATAATGTTTTATTTATTTTCCTTTTATCTTATCCTTAAAAATCTTTTATGTATATACATTTTAATAGTATATATTTTAAAGAATTGAAATGCTATTACCTTGCTATCTCTACCTATAGGGTTGCTCCATGCAACAATCCATGAAATCTCATTGGTCAGTTTGTACTTAAGAGCAGCAATTGAACCTGTAGTTTCATCATTATCATCCACTGCATCATGAGTAAACTCACCAACTTCACCAATATCAATTGTTTTAGGGAAATCCGTAGTCTGAGACCCTTCCCAAATCTTCTTGCCAGCCAAGGATAGAGTTTTTTCAGAAGAGTTTCGAAGCTTTCCCACTGTGTTTTTTTCAGTTACATGGCCAGCTTTTGCTAATTGAAGGGCAGCCATGGTAGATTTTGTTTGTTTTGTTGTGTTTTTTGTGCTTTGAATGTTGCAATACGCACCTATTTATATACTAGTTTACAACTTGCAAGTGCCAATAAGATGACAACAAGTGTGTAGGTACAATATTTTCATAATTATTTTTTATTCTTTTCATTTTTTAGAAAAATGCATGATAGATACATGCATATGCGATACATCTGCATCAAACATAATGTCATTTAGAATAACTTTTTTCTCTTCTTTTTCTTTATTCTCTCCACAAATAATGAAGTGGATGTCTTTTCTTAAGAAAGTTGTTATGAAATATTTAGATATTATGGAAACATGAATCCCAAGTTTAATTCATGCATTCACTCTTAATAGATGGCATTCAATAAATTTAAGATTCAAATTTCAACTCTTACAATTTGTCACTAGCATGGAAGTCTTAGCATCGACACCCTAAATCCACACGAACACACAATAACATTGACACAATCACTTTTTTTATTTTCAAGCTACAATCACCCTAGATTATGTTGCATTAATTTTTTTAAAAAATTCTTTTAATAGAAAATAATTTGTAAAAATAAAAGATAATTAAAAGTAAAAAAACAAAGAGCAAAAAATTTTAAAAAAAATTCTATCAAATAAAACCTTAACTGTTACAATTAATATCAAAATATTTCCTTATAGTAATATGAAAAAGTCATTTCTAATTTAAAAAATCCAATCCTATGAATTTAAATTTCCAAAATATCATTTAATCCTAATTATAAATTTTTAAAAATGTTTTTAAGAATCGTACAAATAATTTTCCTTATTACCGTAGTATTTAAATGTGATGGTAATGTGAAATTATATATGATTTTTTTCTTAAACTAAAATATAAGCATGGATTTCATTTATAAACTTGACATATAAAGATGTGTCTCTCTCACTATATATATATATATATGAAGGTATTTTTTTGATTATTTAGGTTTTGTTTTAATGATATTTTTATTGTTTTTTAAATTTTTATAGAAAATAAAAAGAAAAATTAAAAATATCTAAAAATGAAAAAATAAAATTTCAATCAAATGGAAACTTAAGAATAACAAAACGTGACTACCTAACTTCTAACTAGAGGTGTCCATAGGCTGAGGCCAAAAAACATTTTGAATTTTTTACTCAAGTTCTTTTCAGCTTGGATAGATTTGCCTGCATTTCTTATATTTATTGTTCATAATTAATAAAAATATTTTTATATTAATATTTATATTTTTTATAATTAAATTTAAATTAAAAATTTATTTTTTTTAATTGTTAAATATCTGAATTAATAAAAAATTTATCCAAGACCTGGCCTGTTGGTAGTTGGTCCTTCAACTAATCTTCATTTAACTAATCAAAGTTCAAATTATATTATATAACATATTAAGTGCCAGAAAACTTTTTGACTTGGATCATATAATATTTTTAATAATGTTTAAAAATAAACTTACCTCTTATGTCAGTCGAATGATTTATGCATATCAAATATAAATGATAAAGTTAAGTATGTTTTTCCATGATTTTAGGGGAAAAAAAAACAAAAATAATTTGATTAAATTATTTTACAATTGCCAATCTTTCCTACGTGTAAATCGGACAATTCTAAATTATTTTCTCTTATTTAGCACGTCGTTAACATTAGCTATCGCTTCAAGAGAAAGATAACATATATATATATATATATATATATATATATAATAACGACCAACAATACAAATTAAAAGGTTAAACTTTAAAATTCACAAATAAATGTTCGTTTGTTTATATTTATATATATTTGATAGTTTTTTTTAAAAATATTTTTCACTAACTATAAGATGACAACATGTCAATAGATATAACATTTTCGTCCTTGTATTTAAAAATGATACATTATAAAAGTATGTCTTGAGAGCGATGGAACTGACTCCAAGAAAATTGTATATTGTATTTTCATTTTTTGTATTAATTTTAATCACATTATTTTATATTATTCAAAATGTTATTACTCTTAAGCATGAAGTTTAAAATTTCGGGAATGATGGATAAAATAATTTTTATTAAAAATATATATTCCGCTAAGTGAAATATGTTTGGATTTGACCTTTTGCACCACAAATTAGAATATATAAGTATATGCTGGTCCATCATCCTCTTATCTTAAGCATATATTCAGCCTCAATTATAAATCTATGGAATATATATATATATATATATATGCTTGTCATCATCCTAAATAGTTCTGGCCTTTTTCTACTAAAGTTGAATATTTCTATTCTAACATATCTTTCTATTTTTGCGAGGCGGAATATATGCAATGCAATGGACTTTTTACTAATCAATTTTCCCAAAAAGTTATGTTAACAGAAAACCTCAACTATTTTATTTAAATTTCAACATGCCTCTCACAAATTGGAGGAAAGATTAATTGACTTATATGTGGACCAAAATATAAATATATACATACATATATATATGAAAGAAGGATTAGAGTAGTGAAGTGTAGTCTGATGAGCGATAAAACACTGATTAAAGAAATATTAAAGAAAAAACATAGTTATCAAGGTTCTAACTCAAAAGCTCTGATATTATGTTGAAGTAAGTAATAAGTTATCACAAAAATTTAACAAATAAAGATGATCCAACTATTATGTTTAAGTTTCAATCAAAATAGTCAGTATCATATTAATAGATATATCATTTTTATTCTGGTATTAATATGCATCATTACAAATGTATTTTGGTGTATTATTTTAGGTTTCCCGATATTTTCAAATATTATATAGTTTAATAACCTAATTTCAGGTTCTTTAATAAAATATAACTTTATACATATGCAAATATAATTCAATTACATAGACACATGATATATGCATTTATATGCAAATATCAATTTCAAAATTATAAATATTTGATATCTAAAATTTTTAAACATCAAACAATAAATATAAAAATAATTAAAAATCATAAATTAATACTAATTAGATCCAATAGCCTAATTTAATGAATATATTTTATTTTTAAATATAATTATAAAAAATAACAATTATCAAGACAAAAGAAATTAGGAATGATTTAAAAAACAAAATAAGTAAAAATATTTTAAAATAAGAAATAAAAAAATTCTATACCAACATAAACTTGCTGATACTTACCAATATTGATTGATACAAGTTGATAAAATCATATAAATTGATACAGAAACTAAAATGATAATAAACTAGAGTTGTTTCGTTTTACCTTAAAATGCATGCATAGTAGATCCATGCATACATGTGAAATTCATATCAAGGCAGCATAAAAGAGTGACTGGAGAGCCATGGAATCTACTGTCATGAAAATTGTGTAATTTATTTTCATTTTGATTAATTTTTATAGTACTATTTTATATTATTAAAATAGTTGAGGTTTAAATTTTCACAAATCATAGATGTAATAATTTCTTGTTAAAAATTTATATTCCACTCATCTCCGGTGAGATGTGCTCGGACTTAACCTTTTTTACCCTCAAAATTGGAATATATATATATATATATATAGATGTGCTTTGTCATCGTCCGCTTATCTTATTAGCATATATTCACCCTAACTATAAGTGGAATATATATATATATATATATATATATATGCTTGTCATCATCTCATAGTTTTGATCTTATATGCAGTCAAAGTGAGATATTTTTAAGCTCACAAATCGGAATATTTTGTTAACGTGTCTTTCTATATTTAAGTGTATATATATTCAAAATCGGGTTACCTGCGCCATTAATTTAGCTTGGATTTTAGGTGGAGTTTTTTTTTATTACTCTAATTAATTTGACTTAAATTTAATTAAATATAATAATAATTTTCAATATATAAATAAATAGTATCACGAGCTTTCTTTATCATTCTATCATCAACATCTTTTTTTTTTTTTTTATCATTTTATCCTCACCATCTTAAGTGGACGAAGTAACACTTTGCGTACCATCCATGGTGCACGAAGAGCGATGTCATTATTACGCATGACTTTCGCTTTTTCCTTCCTTCACTTTATTATCATATCAAAGCCTTCCCACCATATATTCATTCCTTCATTTTATTCAACTTAAATCAATTCATGCTACTCAAAATTCAAAAAAAGCAATTAAAACTTGAGAATAGAAAAAAGAAATTTCTTTTTTTCACCATATGATTGTGATGAGTACCTAATATATATATATTTGTGTATGTATATGTATAATGATAAAAACTCAAGGTTTAATGCAATTTATTTGTACTGTCAATTTTAAAGATGATGTTCAGCATATTTAGGTTTTGAATTATGTTCGTATTTTAGTTAATTTTTTATTTTATGTTCGTATCATGTAAACTTAAGATCCATTTGTTTCAAGAAAATAGTTATTTCAAAAATACTATTTTATATTTTTCAATGTTTATTCCATGAAAAATAGCATGATCAATGGAACATGATTTAATAGTCAACCGAAAACAAGGCATTTACCCTAGAAATTGTCTTCCTCTTTTTAAAAGCGGAAAACAATTTTCAAAAACAAGCTTACCATAAGTAACATCATTTTTTAAATCGGGAATTAGCATAACTCAAGTGAAATGTTATTTATATTAAAAGTATTTAAATTTCTATTTTTAATTTAAAATATTTTAAAATAGTAAAATATTAGTATAATATAATTTTAAGATTATAATTTTCAATATTTCTATTTTGAATATTATTAAACACATTTTTACATTTTAATAATATATAATATAGGATTATTATTTATAAAAATAAATAATAATTATTAATACACTATTTATTATTTTAATAATTTAGTATAACAACATTATCATTCAACAATAATTTGTAGCATTACCAATATTTTAAATTTTAAATAATATTTTAAATATTTTATTGAAAATTATTTCTATATTACTGTTTTAATAATTCACATATTTACATAATTAATGTTTTAGTAATAAATAGTATCTTTAAAATATTTAATATTAATATAATATTTTAGTATTAAATGTTATTATTTGGAATATTAATATTAGAAATTAATAATTTAATGACATACAGTTTTTAATATTTAATTCAATATTATTATTTGAAAAATGTAAAAATAATATTTGAATAATAATAATATTTTAATAATTAATATAATTAATGTTTCAATAGAATTATCTTTTGCTCAAAAAAATTAATGTTTTAATAATAAGTATTTGATATTAATATAATAGTTTAGTATTAAATATTATTAAAATATTAATAATTCAATTATAAATAATTTTTAGTATTTTAATATTTATGTCAATATTCTTATTTGAAAAATAAATTTTCCAAAAAATAGTCAAAAAAATATTTTTTATTAAATTATCCAAATATTAGAAAATTCCTACTTTTCTAAAAAATCTTCGATAAAGCTTTTTTTCTAAAAATTAATTTCTCAAAAAAAAAAAAAAACCCTTATTATGTCTAAAGTAACCAAATCCACATGTCATCATCCTTTTAGGCATATATTATGCGTCTATTATAGATGAAATTTATGCTTGTCACCATCCTCATAGCTTTGGTCTTACTTGTACCGAAGTGATTATTTCTCTTCTAAGCCTCACAAATTGAAATACTTAGTTGTCATTATCCTATTTGACTTTACGTGACTCACATGATAATAAATGGATAAAAATAATTAAATCAAGTTATTAAGGTGAAATTATAAAGTAAATTCTAAGTCAATTTTAACTACTCTAGTGATGAGAGTTTAACTCTATTTTAATAAATAATTAGAATACAGATTCCTTGATGGTATGATTTAACTCTAATTAGTCTAGTATAGGTCTCTAATCTATTCTATAAATTACCTGTGCATCATCATAAGGTGATTACCAGAAAAAAGAAAATATACTAGAAGAATTATGCGGATTATTTTATGCATTGGAGTAAAGTCGTTCATCTTAATCAACAATGGTTGGAGGTACGTTTTAATTAAATTATTATATGTGGCATCAGAGCCTGGCTTTCTAGCCTTGTTCTTCAGATCATCCAGTTAGATTTATAATCCATATTTATGTATTGAAAAATAATTCAAGCATGGAACATGAATTTGTTTGTATTTTATGTCTATTAAAATTTCATCATGAAATTCATGATTGAGTCTTGTAAAATCGAAATTGATAGAGGGTTTTAATAGATTAATTATCTATCTATGTTATTGAACCCTAGGATTAAAGAAAAAGAGAGTAAAATGAGAAAATTTGTGATATATTGAATCGAGTCTAATAAAAGTTGTGAAAATAATAAAATTTTGATTTTTTTCGTGTTTTTACTAAGAATTGATGGATGGGTTATGTGAATTTCATGTTAAATCATGTTTTTATGATACTAATTGCGTCTAATAAAGTCGAAAAACATGAAAAATTACTTTAAGTTTCATTACAAACCTGAATGGGTCAAGAAAAACCTAGTTGGGTCAGGTATGACCCAACTAGAGGTTAAAGATGGCTGGATGTGCCGAAGGCACGTGTGGTGCACGCAACAGCCATCCTAAGTCTTTTTGACTCTGTTTTCTTCATACACAAATATTTTATGATTTTTGATTTTTTGGTGATTTTTCTAGATATTTTAGGTCGCGCAAAATATTTATTATTTAATATTGGTGCTTAATTAAATAATAAATATATTTATGCATAACTATTCTATGTTTTATTTCATGACAAAATATTTTGGCATGTTTGGAATATTTTGGCAATATGTATTCTCCCTTGATAATATTCAAAAATTTGTACTCTCAACCTAAAGGTTAAGTGCATATATGTATGATAAAGTGTTTTGTTGAAATACAATATAGATGTGCACATTGATATGTCATGAAATATATTTATTATGATATTACTTAAAATATATATATGATCAAAAGCATGTATGTCATGGAATGCATATAATTGAGAATTATATTAGGACAAGATACATTGTGACTCTACTACCGTAAACTCTTATTATGTAAATTTGTAATGTCATTTTAAAGGGATTTAAATCACTAACTTAAGAATAACCACAGCATCTTAAGTTATCTAATTTGGGTAAATTGATGGTTATTCAAATTAAGGATTTTAACTTGAAATAACTACATATAGTAAATGATGTCCATAAAGTTATACCATGAAATTAATTATTTGTCCCCACAGGAAAGTAATTAATTTGTAAAATGGTTAAAGGATAAAACAATAAAACATCAAAGTAGAATTTTCTTAGGCGCACAAGTATGGATTATTTAATTTTGATATTTTAAAGTTATTGTTTTGTTATTTAAGTTTTGTAAATTCATATGCTTTATGCACCTCTACCCACAAAAAGGTATAAGATTGCTTATTTAATTAAAGTATTAACTCCTCGCAATTTTGTTTTGCATTTTGTAGCTTTATCTACTGTTTTAATTAATGAGGCTGCTAGAATTCTAATGTTAAGTGGTAATGAAAATTTTTCTGATTGGAAGGAGAAAATTAAGCTATTTCTTGGGTGTAAAGACCTTGACGTAGCCCTTTGTATGGAAAGACCTGTCCTTAACGAATCAAGTGGACAAGTTGAAAAAGATTTGTTTGTATAGTGGGAGTAAATTTATGATTTTAGTTCTATATGTTGATGATATTCTCTTTGCAAGTATTGATTTAGCTTTGTTACGTGAAACCAAAAGTTTTCTTTCTCAAAACTTTGATATGAAAGATTTAGGTGAAGCCTCATAAGTAATAGGCATAGAGATTCATAGAGATAGGTCTGAAAAGACATTAAGTCTATCTCAAGAAGTCTATATCAAAAGAGTTTTGGAAAGATTCAAAATGCAAAGTTGGTCACCTATAGTGGCACCAATTTTAAAAGGGGATAAATTCAGTTCAACACAATGTCCTCAAAATGAATTGGAAAAAAAAAATAGATGAAGAGAATTCCATAGGCATTTGCTGCTAGTAGTCTCATGTATGCTCAAGTTTGTATAAGACCTGACATAAGTTTTGTAGTAGGTATGCTTGGTAGATATCAAAGTAATCCTGGCCTTGATCATTGAAAGGCTGCCAAGAAGGTTATGCGTTATTTGCAAGGAACTAAGGGCTATGAACTTACATACAGACGATTTGAACATCTCGAGGTAATTGGATTTTCGAATTCAGATTTTGGTGGATGTATGGATACAAGGAAATCCACTTCAGGATACATTTTCATCTTAGCTGCTGGTGCTATATCTTGGAGGACAGCTAAGCAAACAGTTGTTGCTTCATCTACCATGAAGCCGAGTTTATTGCATGATATAGAAAATCTTAGCTAATTTTTTAAAGATTAAACGAAAATAAAAATATTAATGAAAAGTAGTCTAGGAATGAATTTTACTCTGATCTTCGTCTTAGATGAAGAAGATGCAAGCCAGTATTTTTTTTCTTATTCTTGAATCCATGATGCAATTAAGCAAATAGCTTTAATGGTTAGACGATGTAGCTAGAGAAAACTTATACTTGAACGATCAGATAAGTTAAGAAAGGCCCTTTTTTTTCTTATTTTTTCCATAACATATTACAAAGAGCCAGCCCTGCATATACTTACATGGCAATGACATAATTTTGAAGGCCTAGCATAGCATAATATTTAAGATTTAAGACATTATATTGGGTATCAATTTTATTGTAGTAGTAGTGGGGCAACCAAGTAGCACATTATTATTTATTTTTGATAGCCTCATCACCACAGTTTGATCAGCAAGCAAAGCCAATTTATGCTTCCTGAATATATGCCCTCATTATTGGCGAGCGACTCTTGGGATCAATTTCAATTTCTGCAGTGTATCCAAGCCTTGTAGTTGAATAATTTGCTTTCCCTCTTGCATCAAGATCGACTTTGATTTGCTCCCAATGAATAGGTTGATTAACAATTTCAGTAATAACCTACAGTTGATCAATTAATTGATTATTCTTTGTAACTATTCTCTGAAAAGTTTTGAGGATAATATTCTTTCTTAATACTGTTAAAGTAAAGACGATATTCATTTGCAATCCTATTAAATTAAAAAAATGATAACATTTCTTTTATTGTCCTTTTATCTTAGCTCTAAAAATCTATACATTTCAATGGCATATATGTTACAAAATTAAAATGCTATTACCTTGCTATCTCTACCTATAGGGTTGCTCCAGGCAACAATCCATGAAATCTCATTGGTCAGTTTGTACTTAAGAGCAGCAATTGAACCTGTAGTTTCACCATTATCATCCACTGCATCATGAGTAAACTCACCAACTTCTTCATTATCAATTTGTTTTGGGAAATCCGTAGTCTGAGACCCTTCCCAAACTTTCTTGCCAGCCAAGGATAGAGTTTTCTCGGTAGAGTTCCTAAGCTTTCCCACTGTGTTTTTTTCAGTTACATGGTCAGCTTTTGCTAATTGAAGGGCAGCCATTGTAGATTTTGTTTGTTATGGTTTGTGTTTTTTGTGCTTTGAATGTTGCAATACGCACATATTTATATACTAGTTTACAACATGCAAGTGCCAATAAGCTGACAACAAGTGTGTAGGTACAATATTTTCATAATTATTTTTTATTCTTTTCATTTTTTAGAAAAGTGCATGGCAGATCCATGCATATGCAATACATATGCATCAAGCATAATGTCATTTAGAATAAATTTTTTCTCTTCATTTTCTTTATTCTTTCCATAAATAATGAAGTGGATGTCTTTTCATAAGAAAGTTGTTTTGAAATATTTAGATAATGGAAACATGAATCCCAAGTTTAATTCATGCATTCACTCTTAAGGTTAAGTATGTTTTTCAATGATTTTCAGAAAAAAAAGCCAAAAATAATTTAATTAAATTATTTTACAGTTGCCAATCTTTCCTATGTATATAATTGGACAATTCTTATAATTTCCTCTTATTTAGTAAGTAGTTAAGATTAGCTATCTCTTAATAACAATTTGAAAATTACAAAAGAAAGGTAACATCTGTATAATAAAGACCAACAATACAAATTAAAAAGTAAAAAATTTAAAATGCACATATAAATGCACATATAAAAGCATATATTCAGCCTCAATTATAAATCTATGGAATATATATATATATATACACATATATATATATATATGCTTGTCATCATCCTAAATAGTTTTGGCCTTTTTATAGTAAAGTTGAATATTTCTATTCTAACATATCTTTCTATTTTTGAGAGGCGGAATATATGCATGCAATGGACTTTTTACTAATCAATTATCCCAAAAAGTTATGTTAACAGAAAACCTCAACTATTTTATTTAAATTTCAACATGCCTCTCGCAAATTGGAGGAAAGATTAATTGACTTATATATGGACCAAAATATAAATATATGCATATATATATATATGAAAGAAAGATTAGAGTAGTGAAGTGTAGTTTGATGAGCAATAAGACACTGATTAAAAAAATATTAAAGAGAACACATAGTTGTCAAGGTTTAAACTCAAAAGCTCTGGTATTATGTTAAAATAATTGATCAATTAACACAAAAATTTAACAAATAAAAATGATCCAGATATTATATTTAAGTTTCAATCAAAATAGTCAATATCATATTAATGGACATAACATTTTTATATTCTGATACTAATATGCATAGTTACCGATGTATTTCAGTGCATTATTTTAGGTTTACTGATATTTTCAAATATTATGTATTTTTATAGCCTATTTTCAGGTTCTTTAATAAAAGTATATACTTTATACACATGCAAATATACGTCAATTACATACACATGATATATGCATTTATATGCAAATATAAATTTTAAAATTATAAATATCTGTTATCTAAGATTTTTAAACATCAAACAATAAATATGAAAATAATTAAGAATAGTAAATTATTATTAATTAGGTTCAATAGCTTTATTTAATAAATATATTTTTGTTTTTAAATTAGATTATGAAGAAATAACGATTATCAGGACAAAAGAAATTAGGAATTGATTTAAAAAAATCAAATAAGTAAAAAAATTTAAAATAAAAAATAAAAAAAATTTATACCAACATAAACTTATTGATATTTACCAATACTGGCTAATACAAGCTGATAAAATTGTACAAATCGATATAAAAACCGAAATAGTACTAAACTAGTGTTGTTTCATGCATAGTAGATCCATGCATACATGTGAAATTCATATCAAGGCAGCATAAAGGAGTGACTGGAGATCCATGGAATTTACTATCATTTTTTATTAATATTTATAGTACTATTTTATATTATTAAAAACAGTTGAAGCATAAATTTTCACAAATCATAGATATAATAATTTCTTGTTAAATATATATATATATATATTTCGATCATATCCGGTGAAATATGCTCGGATTTAACTTTTTTACCCTCAAAATTGGAATACATATATATGTATTCCATATATATTTATATATATATATATATAAATATACTTGTCATCGTCCGCTTATCTTATTAGCATATATTCATCCTCAATTATAAATGGAGAATATATATATATATATATATATATGCTTGTCATCATCTCATAATTTTTATCTTATTCAAACATGAAGTGAGATATTTCTAAGCCCACAAATCGGAATATTTAGTTAATGTTTCCTTTTATATTTAAGTGTAAAT
>JBBYHK010160712.1:0-35297 GCA_038382065.1 Adansonia grandidieri | reverse complement strand
ATTATTCTTAATTATTTAATCAAGAGACATCACTTTGAAGACATGACTTTTCATTATTTTGAAAATGTTCCAACAATAACTTGCACAAGATATGAGTGTCACAATCGAAGTTTACGGTTTTATATTGTGATAATCATATGGCTTTCTAAATTGTTCACAACTATGCATTTATTGAACGTACTAAATATATAGAATATTAATTATCATTTTGTGCAACAATATCTTGTTCAATGAACAATTCATCTTAATTTTGTTTCTTCCACTAATCAAGTTGTTAAGATTTTTACTAAATATCATCCACTTTAATGTTTTCGTGATCTTGTTTGCAAATATAGGTTGGTCATTTTACTATGATCTTGAGTTTGAAAAGATATCTTAAAGTATAAAGAAATACAAGATTCTTAAACATTAATGTATTTCAACTTAATAAAAAAAGTTAAAATTGCTAAAATAAAGGTGAAAAGATAGATTTTATATATTTACAATAAAGTCACATTAATATAATTATCTACAAAAATTAACATTTTTCAAGAAATAAAATTATTTATAAAACTTCATTTACAATTATAACAATTGAACATAATGTGGATTTACTTAATAAAATAAATTTTGATATTCATATGGTAAAATACCCAAAACTATTTTAGAGTAAAAGGATAAAATCTTAAAAAATTTCACTTACTATGAAATTTAGGGTGAGAAAGCCTAAAAGCCCATTTCTTGTATTCTTTTCATTTGTGTAGAGAGGTTGGCTAAGCCCAAATAAACACTATATATGAACCAAGTTTTGGGCTATTCTCGTTTGAGCCAAGTCCAAAACAATGTTCAATTTTTTTTTACTAGCATTTTTTTTTAACAAAATTCTTATATAGATTTATCCATTAGGATTTTTGCCTAAATACTTTTTTAATTTTTAAAAATATTTTATATGTTTTAGTTGATAAAATTAATCAAATCCCTAAAAAAATTTTATTTTAATAAATTAAATATGAGAAAAAATAAAATTAGTACTTAAATATTTTATTTGATAAAATTTAACAATTGATTATTATTTATTTTATTTGATTAGAGTATATACATTTATATGCAACTTCTTTCTGATTTATTTTTTGATCGATATTTTGATGATATTTTATTGTTTTTTTGTGATTATTAATTTTTTTAAAATTTGCTATTTATTTTTTCGAAGAGAACCAATACAGTGATCAAATGGCATCCACCTAGCCCTAATTTTATGAATTTTTTTTAAATATTAATCATTGTGTCACATGTATCACACATGATTTTATGTATTAATTATCTTATATTTATAAAAAAATTATGTAAAATAATACAAAAAACTATTAAAACAAATATCACATTATATAAAAATATCTTAAATAAAAACAATCATTATATTTATTTATATAAAAATAAAAAAGTACTAATTAAAAAGAAATATCATCAAAATATAACTTAAAGATTTGTTATAAAACCTATAAAAACAACACAAAAACTTCTTGCCAACCAAGAACAACACAAAAAATAATACTAATTAAAAATAATTTAACCAAAACTATAATTTAAGTTCATAAAAAACTATTACCTTGCCAACCAAATGAAAAAAAAAAACTCCAAGCCATTATCCATTTTCAAAAAATTAAAGCTCCAAAACTATTTACAAAATTTATGTAATAAATAGATTACAATCAAAAGTTATCATAATATTTTTATTGACATAAGATTTTGTTACTTGTAAACTCTAATTTTTACTATTGATATTTGATAAGATGTAATTACTTAAGATTTAATTGAAAGCATTATCTAAAATGTTATTGTAATTTTTTCTAAAAAAATTATCATGATATTGAAATTTTTAATGATAATTTCTATTAATATTTATAACAAAAAATCAAAAATAAGAATGAAATAAATCTAATTAATATAATATAATATAGTATAAAAAATTTATTTATTTATAAAATTATATATATTGAACATAAAGTTACATGTAATATAAATAATTAAAATTTGTATTAATTTTTTTATTATCATACAAATTTCATTTATCCAAAATGTTTCAATAGAATTAAAATTCTTATTTACAAATATTGAAAATTCTAGATCCAATAAATTCATTTAACCAAATATTTCAATATAATTAGAATTTTTATTTAAAAATGTAATAAATCTTATTAATAAGAAAAATATTAAAATAGCAAGATTAATAATATAATGAATAACAATAGGTATTTTGGTTAGTTCAAAATATTCTTCACGTTCATGATTTTGTTATATTATAGAATATAGATACGTGAATAAAAAAATATTTTGTTTAAACATTTTGAAAAATTTAAATACTTTAGCTTCATTTAATTATCATAATTTTTATTTGGGTTTGAAGTAATTTCATCGATTAAATTAATATCACTTACCCCTAATATTAAATTCAATGGCACTTTAAATATTATATAAATAATAAGTTTACAACATTCCAAAATTTTTAAAATTTTAATTCTATATATACTTATTTTAAGAAAAAGAAGTTGCAATATGATATAGTTTTTTCATCTAATGAGTCAGTCTTTTTATTTAAGATTGAAATTAAAGTCAACCAATTTCAATCTTGTTTAAACACTAAAACAACTCAAATATTTTAGAATATTTTGATATCTATAACATATAACTACAATCAAAGCAATCTCCTCCCAACCTTGCCTTAATTAGGAAGAATTTGATCTCCCTAATCTCCCTAGATTTAAAAAAAAAAAATGAAGAATTTTTTTATATTCCTATTTGTGTTAATTTTTTACATGTCTAAAATATTATGAATTTAAATAAATTTTTATTTATATAACTTTCAGGCATTAATAATTTATTTTATGTAAACTTTTATACATTTATATATTTATGATGTGTTTATGTTTTCTTTTGTCGTATTATATTTTAATTATTTACCATGTTATTTTTGTATCATGTCTTAATTAATCTTATATTTTGCACATTCAACTTTACCAGTGTTGTTGACTAGTTTTAAGTAGTATCATAATATTTCATTTTTTACCGTCCATATCAAATATACTTGCCTAGATTAGTCAATACTTGTCCGTACCAGTTGATACAAGATTTTAATTTTTTTTTTTAATTTTACTTATTTTATTTTTTAATCAATTTCTAATGTTTTTATTTTGATCATCTTTTTCATAATTTCATTAAAAATAAAATACGTTTATTAAATTAGATTATTAAACTTAATTAATAATAATTAACTATATTTTAAAATATTTTTATATTTATTTTATTTATTTAATGTTTAAAATCTTTGGATATTAAATATTTATAATTTTAAAATTTATATTTGCATAATAAATAAGTATATTTTTATGCATATATAATAATATTTTATTAAAAAACTTGAAAATAAGCTATATATATAAAATATAAAAATGTAGGTTAAACCGAAGATATGCATTGAAACTAGACATGTTCCAATGTCGGGCAATCAGCCCTTCCTAGATCATTGTTCAAAACATTATTTTTTATTTAAATTTAATTAAAAATATATATATGAGCATTAATACAAAAATGATTCTTTTAGTATTTTTTGAATACTCATTCAAGCGTACATCTTAGGCTAAGCCAAACTCTAGCCTAGGCAAGGAATTCAAAAAAATTTTGACCCAGTCTATGAATATTGTTAGCTATATTAATTTTGAATCAATCTTGGTTTCGATATAGCTAAAACTTAAGCTTAATTAGCTTATGTTTAAATATTTTCAAGTTAGTATTTTTCATGAAATATTTTATAAATACTTTGAAAAATACTAGAATGTGTTTTAACTCTTTCAAGCCCTCAATAATATATTCTTAATACATAAGTTTATATAGAATATTTTTTAGAAAATTTTACATGTTTTAAAGTCATGAGAAACCACTTTAAATTAATTTTCATATAAATGTATTGATACACTATGTGTATGTATCGATACAATGTTTGGTAGTAGCTTAACTTTCATGAAACCCTTGTGAGTATAAATACAAGCGGCTATTGTATCGATACAATAAGGAGTGTATAAATACAAATGTATATTGTATCGATACAACAAGATGTGTATTGAAACAACCTCTTTCTGTATCGATACATGGTTGTTCAACGATCATATTTTATACATTTAATTGCAAGGTATCGATATACAAGGTAAATGTATCGATACAAACAAGCGGGAATGAATGAGAATCGCTCAAATCAAGCTCACAATGTCTATATTCCTTCACCAAAAATTTTCAATGACCATATTCCCGATCAAGGCTATAAATAAGCTTCTCCAATATCTCTAACAAGAAGATGAATCCAGGGAAAGAGCTTAGAGTCAAATTTTTCATTAATTCCATCATCTCTTAGAGTAGTTCACAATTGTTTAAGATTAATTCTTTCTATCTTTGCATTCTTTATTTTGTATATTTAAATATATACTTTGTTTGAGCCAAAATTCTTAAACGTTTAACCTTTAGAGGTTTTATTTGTTTACACCCAAATTTTTATAAAAAGTGAAAGTGTCTACTTAGCTATTGAAAAGTAGAGAATGCTTCTATCTTAGTTACAAAAGATAGAAGGTAGATGTTGCTATCTTATCCTAGAAAGATAAAAAGTATAAAGGTTATATCTTGTCCATGAAATGTAGACAATTTAAGTTAGTGAATTAAGGAAATCTTAAGCAAGTGAGGCCGAGATGGAGGACGTAGGTAATCGAAGCCGTACCTCTCTAAATACTTGAGTTTACTTCTCTTTTTTTAGCTCTTTAATTGTTTTTTTTATTATGCACTAACTTGTACTCTAAAGATTATTGTTTAGTATCCTCAATTTTATCAAAATTTTAATTTTTGAAAAGTTTTTAAGAAAATAATTCACCATCTTTTGATTTTGTTCACCTTTAAAAGGTTTAATAAACACCTCTAGTTGAAATACACTAGTATCGTTACATATTAGTACTAAAACAAAAACGTTACGCTACTTTGATTTAGCCATAAATTCATTCACTTAAAAATTGGTTCATTGTATCAGCCATACGTTAATATAAATATTATGTCCAATTTTATTTAAAGTAAGGGAAAGAGAGAAGGAAAGAGGAAACAAAGAGAAAAAATTTTGCATTTGTGTTTGTTTTAATTTTTTGTACGTGTTTAAAATATTATAAATATGTATAAATTTTTATTTATATAATTTTTTGTGCATTAATAATTCATTTTATTTATATTCTGACACGTCCACTTTTTTATAAACATTTTGGAAAATTAAATCATTGCAACAATTATATATTACTATAAATATTATGTTTGAAATTTTAAATAACTTTTTTTAACAAAGCACAAGCCTTTTTATAGTAATTTTATTAAAATTGTCCAAATATGAGATAGAAATAAATGCTCTCAACTTTCAATAAATTTATATTTTTTTGGCTATTTTTAAAACATCTGCTATTATAATTTCATATTCATAAATTAATTAATAAATATTTTTATCTTTTCAATGCTGTATATTTTAAGTTTTAACTATACTTAAATTAAATTAATTAATTTGCTCAATTAGTTCATGCAACAGGTTTGAGATTTGAAATTCAATATCTATAACTCTTTCTTTTATCTCTAAGTTATGGCCTCCTTTGTACAAAAAATAGTAATTTTAACCATATAATTTAATTGACTTTTGATAAAAAGAAAAATACTATAACTTGACAATTTATGTTTTTGTGTCATGTTTCTATATTTTGTCATGCCATAACGGTATTTAAGATATTCTATATTTATATCAATTTTGATACATTAATAATTTGATTATGTAGATTTTGAGACATGTATTTGCATCGTGTTTTAATTACATTATGAGTTTCATATTTGTGTAATAGTGTTTAATATTATTAGGTCTAAATCTATATCAATAATAAAACTCTTGACTGAGTTTGGTGTCACAGAATTAAGTGACACCAATTTAGTTAAGAAATAACAAAAAGACCAATTTTTATAAATTAAATAATAATATTATAAGGATATTCATGTCTTTTACTTATATGATATATTTATATCTACGATATATATAAAAACATGAATGTAGACAATCTTTTAACTTGATAAAAATATTCGTAAAATTTATTACATTTTTTGAATTGATATTGTAAATATTTTTATTTTAATAAAATTTATCCAATTAATAATAAAAATTTTAATTTCATTAAAAGTCTTTCATTGAATATATCTAATTGATAATAAATAAAAAAATTTAAATTTTATTATGAACTATTTATTTGTAGAGTTTTAATTTGTCACGAGCCTTAAAATGCAAAACAATTTATTTGATAAAAAAATGAGTTAAATTTTATGCGGACCTTAATACGTTCATAAATTTTAATTTTACATTAAAATTAAAAATAATAAATTTATCGATTTAAACATTAAATAAACTTTACATGTTAATACATTTATTAATTTTAATTATTTGGAAAATATAAAAATAAATATTTTTAAAATACATAAAATAACGTGTATTCACGTATAACATATATGACAACTAATTCTAGTTTAAAAAAATTATTTCTTTTTATCTCCTAACATTTTTATTTCTTAAAAGACTACCACTTTTCCAAAAATTTATAATTTCTTGAAAAACTACTTATATATACATATATCACATTTACATTTTTTTTTCTTTTCACCAGTATAGTGGTCGGGAAATAATCTAGTATATATAGAAATGAGAATTTGATTTTGCTCAAATTTTGTAATCTGTACATGTATTTCGTGTTTCATATATCATTTGTTAATAACGTAAATATACGTACAATTAAACTTACTAAACTCGTGTTATAATTTTATATACGACTATGATATATATTAAATATGACATATTAATTATATTTATACTCATTAT
This sequence comes from Adansonia grandidieri, assembly GCA_038382065.1. Lineage (NCBI taxonomy): Eukaryota > Viridiplantae > Streptophyta > Magnoliopsida > Malvales > Malvaceae > Adansonia > Adansonia grandidieri. The sequence continues at coordinate 28,396 of JBBYHK010160712.1, read as the reverse complement.
ATTATATTATTTACATTACTTTCGTGTTATTTCTGTATCATATCCAAATTTATTGATATTCATCCTTCAATATGCAAATAAAATCTCCATTTCACCCTTATATTAAAGGCAAAACCTGTTACTCCAACGATTTAGACTGCAATTACAACTAGACTCATCCATGTGCTGCCAGCTTGCCTGGCCTAAGCCAGAGTTTAGATTTTAAATAAAATATTAATTATTGAAGAAAAGAATATACATATTCAGAATTAAGTCTGAAGACCTTTGGATCGAAGTTTTTGCTGAAAAAAAAGAAACAAAGAATTTTTTTATTGTAAAAAAAATCCAAAGATTGTAACTTAAGTCTCATAAGTAAAGCTAATTTATTTGTCTCCAATTTTCTTTATCATTTTCAACTCAAAATTTGTGTGTACAATATAGTCTGTTAAACATAATTTGTTTTATCAATGACTCAAAATCTAGAAATAAAAAAATAAAAAGGGAGAATTTCAGAAAAGTAAAATAAACTAATAATGATTAAAAAATAAAAGTAAAAAATTAATTTCAAAAAAGAAAATAGCAGTACTATAATTATTAATAAGGAGATTGTAATTACCTCTTACCCCTTATTTAATTTTCTTTTTACCTTTTTTTCTTAGGTGGGGGGAAGTTGAATTATATTAAATCATGAATTAATATATATAAAACTATTTTATATTAAATTATATATTATTATATATGTTGGGGCAAGGGAGAGTATCAAATTATTATACAAAAATACAAAATAAAAAAGTATTTGTATTAAATCCCAAATTATTTTGAAAAATTAAAAATAATATATATTATATATAAATTATTTAATATATAATATATTATATAATACATATATAATATAATATATATAATTATATTATATATTGTAAGATAAAAATAAAAAATATATAATTATAACTGAATGTACAGGTGACTATAACTGAATGTATATGTATATAATTGAATGTATAGGTGCTTATAACTGAATATACAAATGATCAAAATTGATATATTTAATTCCAATATATATATTGATTTATGTTCCAATATGTGGGGTGTCGGTTCCTATACGAGGGGAATCGATCCTTAATATATATTATATATAAATTATATAAATATATATTAAAAATAATATTTAAAAATAATAAAAGATTAAAAATATTTTATATTAAATCTCAAATTACTATTTAAAAATAATAAAAAATATAAATATAATCATAACTGAATATATAGGTTTCCCTTGTAGCACACATTAGTGTTTTACGTGAGTGTCATATCTGACTTCCAACTAGTGTGCACAACTGCTGTCTGATATTTTGATACAGTTTATGGCCATATGATTTAGCGCAGATTTGATTTTAGAGTCTTGTACATTCATTTCTAGTCATCTATACATTTAGTTATAGTCATTTATATATTTAGTTAAACTCATTCATACACTAAGTTATGGTGATCCATACATTCATTTATCATCGTATGTACATTTACTTATGGGTACCAATATTTGACATCTATTGTTTCCTACACTCATTTTATGCTTAAGCGCATTCCATTATGCTCATACCACCAAATGCGTGTTATGGTTAAATGTACACTAACATATTATCGTATGTACATCTTATGTAATTGTCATATCTGATGTCCAACTGATGTGCAGAATTGCTCTTTGATATTTTAATATGGTTCATGGCCATACGGTTTAGCGTAGATTCAATTTTAGGGTCTTGTACATTCATTTCTGATCATTTGTACATATAGTTATAGTAATTCATACACTTAGTTAAACTCATTTGTACATTCAGTTATGATTATTCGTACATTTATTTATTATCATATGTACATTTACTTATGACACTAACATTTAACTTTTAATGTTTCTTGCATGCATCTAATGCGTAAGTCCAACTTATATGTAGAATTGCTCTCTATATTTTGATATGGTTCATGGCCATATATTTTAGCGTAGATTCTGTTTTAAGGTCTTGTACATTCATTTCTGGTCATCTGTATATTTAGTTATTGTCATTCGTACATTTAGTTAAACTCATTCTTACATTTAGTTATTGTGATTTGCACATTCATTTATCATAATATGTTCATTTACTTATGGGTACCAATATTTGACATCTAATGTTTAAGAGCATTCCATTATGCTTATATCACCAAATATGTGTTATGGTCAAATGTACACTGACTTTTAGCATTTATACATCTTACATAATTGTCATAACTAATGTCCAGCTAATGTGCATAATTGCTCTCTGACATTTTGATATGGTTCATGGCCATAAGGTATAGCTTAGATTCTATTTTAGAGTCTTATACATTCATTTTTGGTCATCTATACATTTAGTTATAGTTATTTGTACATTTAGTTAAACTCATTCATACATTTAGTTGTGGTAATCCGTACATTCATTTATCATCATATGTACACTTACTTATGGGTACCAATATTTGACATTTAATGTTTCCTTCATGCATTTAATGCATAAGAGTATTGTATTATGCTCATACCACTAAATGTGTGTTATGGTCAAATGTACACTAAATTATTAGCATATGTACATCTTACGTGATTGTTTTATCTTATGTCCAACTAATGTATAAAATTGCTCTCTGACATTTTGATACGGTTTATGGCCGTACAGTTTAATGTTGATTTGGTTTTAAGATTTTGTATATTCATTTTTAGCCATCTGTACATTTAGTTATAATCATTCGTATAATTAGGTAAACTCATTTGTACTTTCAGTTATGGTGATCCATACATTTATTTATCGTCATATGACATTTACTTATAGGTACTAACATTTGATTTTTAATGTTTCCAACACATATATAACTTATAAGCGCATTCTGTTTTGCACATAATGCCTAATGCATGTTATGGTCAAATGTACATTAATGTAATAGCATATGTACATCTTTTGTGATTGTTATATCCGGTGTCTAACTAACGTGAATAATTTCTCTTTAACATTTTGATACGGTTCATGGCTATACGATTTAGCGTAGATTCAGTTTTAGATTTCTGTATGCTCATTTCTTTTCATCTATGTATTTAGTTGTAGTCAGTTGTACATTTAGTTATAATCATCAAAACATTTAGTGATGATAATCGTACATTAATTTATCGTAATATACAATGCATATATATAATATATTATATAATACATATAACATACAGTATATATTATATGTAAAATATATAATTTAGTGTACAATATTTTTTATTTTTTAACTAGTAATTATTTCTAATAAAAATATTAAAAATATTTTAATAATTCAAAATTTAATATAAAATATTTTTTATTTTTTATTTTTAAATAGTAATTAATGACCCAATAAAAAATATTTTTTATTTTTATTATATAATATATATTAATATAATATATTATATAATTTATATATAATAAATATTATTTTTAATTTTTTTAAAAATAATTTGAGATTTAATATAAATTTTTTATTTTTATATAATAATCCAAATTTAATATAAAATATTTTTTAATATTTATTATTTTTTAATAGTACTTCAAAATTTAATGTAAAATATTTTTATTTTTATTATATATAATATATTATTATATTAAATTTATAATATTATATATTATATTGTATGTGTATTATATTATATATATTATATATAATATATATTATTTTTAATTTTTAAAAAATAATTAGGATTTAATATTAAATATTTTTTAATATTTATTATTTTTAACTAATTTTTTAAAATTTAATATAAAATATCTTTTATTTTATTATTTTATTAATTTAATATTTAATATAATTTGAGATTTATTATATATTATGACATATTATATGCAATATATAGTGTATATTATATATAATATAATTTAATATAAAATATTTTTATATAGTAATTTAAGATTTAGTATAATTTAAAATTATTTTATAATTCAAGATTTAATATATTATGATTTACTTTATAAATTTAAAATTTAATAATAAAATATTTTTTAATTTTTTATTATTTTTAAATAATATTATTAATATATATAATTTATATATAATATATATATATATATATATTATATTGGCTGGGAGGTCGGGTCCTTTCGACTCCCTCCACTGAGAAAAAAACAAAAAACAAAAAGAAATAGAGTAAAAAAAAATAATTATAATATTTTTATTAATAATTTTAATAATTATGATTTTTTTTTAAATTAATTTTTTTAGTTTACTCTTTTCAACATGATCATTTTTTTTTTCTCTGGAGTTCTCCCAAAAAGCCAAATTTCCGACAATCAAAATAAAAAAAATAAAAAATTCCAATTTCTATGTGCTTTCTCTCTCTCATTTGACTCTCCACAGCTTTGATTTCTCACTTCTCTGCTCTCTTTCTTTTGAGTGAGGGAAGGGAAAGAGAAATTGCTTTAAAAGTTGGGAAATCATTTTATTTTCATTAAAAAAAATTTTGGGTTCACCTTTTGTCTTCCCTTTCTCCATTAAAGAGACTGCTTGGATTTTTTAAAATCATTTTTGGCTCCTGCATTGAAAACCCATTTTGGTTTCATCTCTTTTTATGGGTTTTTTTTTGGGGTTCTTTTTTTTAGTGTTTCAAAAATCAGTCTCAGAAAAATCCAGAAGAAAGCAACGACATTTCAGGTAATTTCTTTGTAAGTCTCGTGGGCTTAAAGTTATGAACTCTTTTTTTTTTTTTTTCTTAATGTTTGGGTAGTTTTGGGTAGTGGAACCAAGGTGAAGAACATGGAAAAAAAATGACATTATTAAGTTCTGGGTAATTTTCTCCCTTTTTTTTTTTTTTTTTTTTTTCTAATTTAGGCTTTGGTCTTTACAATTTTTGAGTTGAGTTTTTATTTGGGTTTTTGGTTTGTTACTGGAAATGTTAGACATTGTTACTTTTCGTCATTCTATTGGGAACCAAACAAAGGTTTAAGTAACTTTTAGGCTTTTTTTTTTTTTTAAACTCGTTTGCCAAAACATATTTACTGGGTTTCTTTGTTTTTTCAGGGTTGTTACATTGAGGTAGACTAAACAGAACAAAATTTCGAGGTAATTTGGCTTTTACCCTTTCTTTTTTACTTCTTGCTTAATCCCTTTTTCTGCATGTGGTCTTTGTTGAGAAAGTTGTGTAAAACACAAAGAGAAGTGCAAGGAATTTGTGCCATTTATGCTTTTGTAGTCAGCTTCTGTTTTTTTCTTTTTTTCCTTATAAATCATGCATGTATTTTGTCATGCATTTTCTTTTGTCTATCTTCCTGCTGAACCATAGTTCTTTGTTTACTTGGCCTTAGTCAAAGTGAGTCTTTTTTATATTTCATTTTATGAAAACTTACCCTTTTATCCCTTTGCTGTTTACTTGGCATAATGGCTTTGTGAAGTTAGCTAGCTAAAATTACTTGTTTTTAGCTGTTGATTTTCATCACGTTGGTTCGTATTCGAGGGTACTACTACATTTAACGGAAAAACTGAATATATATTTTTAATATAAATGAAAGCTACTTTTTCATGATTTTCCATGCTTCATGAGTTTGAAAGGGTTAGTGTTTGAATCCTCCTTAAAATTAGGATTAATCTTAGTTCTGTTGATTCTATTAGTTGGCGAGTAAAATATTAACAACAATATTTTTCGTATGAACTAATTACCGTAGTGCATGCTTTTATTATTATTATTTTTTTGGGGAAAAATTCAATTGCATGCAATTCATGGAGAACCTGCAAACTAGTATTTAGCATGTTTGCTCTGCTCTGATTTATTCAGTTGATATGGTAGCATGTGGTCGAATAGGGTCATGGTATAGGTATACAACCCTAAACTAAGGTGGATTTCAAAAAGAATTCTTGTTGTCTTTATCCTTAGTATCTAGGATTACCATATCATACCTTGTGATTTTGGCTTCTAACTTAACTGAAAACTGAAAAGCATTTGAATTTAGTAATTGGGAGAAAGCTGCCGTAGGTTTTAATATCATTAGCATAGGCTTTTTTACTTATTGTGGTCTTTTTCTATATCTTTTGTCCTATTGGTACTTTTTAGATTGTTTGTTTGCACAGTTTTATCCAAGAGATATGGAGGAAAATTCTTCAGCAATTATTTTAGATGGTGAGATAGTTGGTCTAAGGTTCTGTTTGGCAACTCCGAAGGAAATTGTAAGTTGAAATTTGTCTTTTTCTATTTATTTGTTCATTAGCTCATTGTTATAGCAATAATCGTCCCCCTTGGTCTGTTGTCTTTTGGATGATTGTGACATAGTCTACTTATTTGCTGCTCCTCCCCTCTTTTATCTTGGGTCCTATGGAGGATTACCTCTGGTATTTATTTGTGCTTCTTGGAAGTAGTTTTAGCAGCTACACTTGGAAATAGAATGATCCACCAACATTGTTTTCTACAAAAACTACTTTTGATTCACTAGGGCTTACCATTTATAAGTATTTACTCTCAAATTAATATCATTAATAGTGGATTAAACTCTCTCTCTCTCTCTCTCTCTCTCTCCCTTTTCCTTTTTCTTTTTGCATTAGTTCATTCTGTGATGCTAATTGGCTTTTTCCATCTTCTAAAATGTATTTGCAGCTTACAGCATCAATCAGTGGCTTTCCTATTAATCATGTTAGTCAGCTCTCAAATTCATATCTCGGTTTGCCCCTTGAATTTGGTAAATGTAACGCGTGTGGTACTTCTGAACCTGGACAATGTGAAGGTGTGTAAGTTTTTACTTTTGTTGTTGTCATGTATAAACTGTCGAAAACAAGAAAAGAAAGTATTTATAATGAAGAAAATGCCATTGAGAATATCTTCATAAAGCCAAACTTTATGTTTATCTTCTTGCTTGTAGGTCATTTTGGATATATTGAATTACCAATACCAATATATCATCCTAGCCATATCAGTGAATTAAAGCGACTGCTGAGTTTGCTGTGCTTGAAGTGCCTAAAATTGAAGAACAAGGTACTTGATTATCAACTATTGCATTATCCATTATAGGTGATCTTGTTTTAAAGTCTTCACTTACAGGAAAGAGATTCTGATCTCTCTTGGCCTTATTTGCATTAATTGAGGAAGATGAAAGGTCCATGTGTATCATCACATGATGTGTTGCTTTTGAAGTTGAATCATAAATCACAGTATTCCATGTGTACCTTGTAAGATTTATACTTCATATAGCTGAAAATGTTCAGAAAATTATGAACCAAGAAGCACACTAAAAAGAGAAATATCACAATCAATAAAAGAATATCATATGTATTGTTACTATACTGACTGAAAGTTTCAAATATAAGAATTCTTCCCTTTGAAGTAGAGTAAAGTAATCCCAAGAGCGGCTCATTTTTGAGCCAAATTAAGATTATAATCATGCCAGCAGTCAAATGATGAAAGGTTTCTCCATTTCTTCCCACCGCTCCTAGGTAATGGCTCTCCCAATTGCTTGTGAGGAATAAAAGTACATACATTTGCCATCCCCATTTTTTAATTGAAGTTACTCATTCTTTCTTCATTTACCTATTTGCTCTCTCTCTAGAACTAAGATCAGTAATTAGCTTATTATGCTTTGTGTTTAGTTTATACGATCCTGTGATATTTGCGCAAATCATGAAGTGGCCGTAAAATTATAAACTGCTAAAGAATGTCAGTTATGTAAAAGAATGTTTAATCATGTGGAAGTTTCCAGAAATACCTTGATTTCTCCTCAGGAAAATTTGAAATTCTGAACCTGTTGGATGTGCTCAGTTTTTATATAATTGTATTATATTCCTTGTTTTGCATGAAACATTATTAGTGAAAGGTTGGATTCGTAATTCTTTACATCTTACTAAATAACATGCTGCTAAGTCTGCTGATGTATTTTACTTACTTGGTTGTTATTTGTCTGTAACTTTCAGTTTCAGATTAAAAGTGGCAGTGTCGCTGAAAGATTGTTAACGTCCTGTTGTGAGGTAAGTTTAAAGTGCCTAACATTTTTTGCTGGTTTGATTTGCAGTAGGATGTGCTAACTAATTGCAGTTTACCATTTTTGATAATGTTTACTATATTTTATATCCTTGTTAAACGAGTTCTCTCTCTGTCTCTCTTGTGTGCGCTTGCGCACACACTTCTCTGTCCCCCATGAACTGTTTGGTCATGATGGAGGGTAGGGGGGCTTTTTTAGGGCTCACTAGTTCAGATGAGAGGCAAAATAGAGGGAATATGATAATCTATTTTAATTTATTGACAACTGTTGTGAGATATTTACATGGACTAACAATTGATAAAGCATAAATTGTTCATAATGTGGTCTCTTGTTATATAATACTGAGAATTATCTCTTGATATTAAGTCAGACAGTTCTGCCTGGAGCAAATTGTCCTCGTGTAATTGGTGAGCTGCTGGGACTGTAGTCAGAAAAAAGGACTAATTTGTTCATGTACTTGTTCTCTGTAATTTCTGTTGGAGGTGTGCTATTCTTTTGTTTTCTTATTTATTCTTTTGATTTTCATAGAATGCTCCGCAAGTGTCAATCAAAGAGGTTAAAACAACAGATGGTGCTTGTTATTTGGAGTTGAAGCAGCCATCTAGACATGCAAGAACTAATTGGAATTTTTTAGAGAGATATGGTTTCCGCTATGGTGACAATCATACTCGAACCCTGCTGCCTTGTGAGGTTTGGCTTCAACTTCTCTCATCTTTTGGTGTTTGACACAGGCTTTCATTTTATTCTTGTTTGTTTAGATTTCATATGAGCTATTGTGTGTGATTCACATTTTTCTTCTCTTTTCCCACTATGTTGTGATTTTGTTGTTTTATTTTGAGCTGTACATATCTGATTTTTTTCTTTATTGTGCCTCCACAGAGTATGCGGTTAAGTATCTGGACATGGATGTGCTTGTATTAGTATCATAAAGTTCAGTTTGGTGGTGGTCTTTTAAAGCAGACAATAGTAAATTCAAGTTTGGCTGATTGTTTGTCTATTTTCCTTGGTTTCAAGCTTCAGCAACTTGGCTTTTTTATTATTTTATTAGTCTCTGATATAAGCCCAAAGCAATCTGATTTAAATCAGTATTAGTTCCTGAATACAGGTTGCTTTGAGTAGTTGATTTGTTGGATGAATTCGGAATTGTTTTACCAAATCTAGAACAATCATCATTGGGAAAGCATAGTTTTCCTGTAATGTTATGAACATCTGTTTGATATTTTGTCTTTGATGAAATATCAATTGTCTCAAGGTTAAGTTTTATTTGTTTGAAATCATTAACAGGTGATGGAAATGCTCAAGAGAATTCCTGCAGAGACAAGAAGAAAGCTTTCTGGGAAAGGGTTCTTCTCACAAGAGGGATATATTTTGAAGTATTTACCTGTTCCTCCAAACTGTTTGTCTGTCCCAGACATTTCTGATGGTGTTAGCATCATGTCCTCGGTAAGTGTGTTATGAAGAAATGAGGTCGCATATGTTGATGTTTTTGTTGGATTATGTTAGTATTAGGTCTTCCGTGGTTAACCATCTATTGTTCTTTTGCCAGGATCTTTCTATGACGATGCTGAAAAAGGTTTTGAAGCAAGTTGAGATCATCAAAAGCTCAAGGTCTGGTACCCCAAATTTTGAATCACATGAAGTAGAAGCTAATGATTTGCAATTAGCAGTTGAGCAATATCTTCAAGTCAGGGGTACTGTTAAAGCATCTCGCAATATAGATGCAAGATATGGGATTAGCAAAGATGCTAGTGATTCTTCAACAAAGGCGTGGCTGGAGAAAATGAGAACGTTGTTCATTAGAAAGGGTTCAGGATTTTCTTCACGCAGTGTGATTACTGGTGATCCATACAAAAAGGTGAATGAAATTGGCATTCCATCAGAAATTGCTCAGAGAATTACTTTCGAGGAGAGAGTGAACATGCACAACATGAGATATTTGCAAAATCTGGTAGATAACAAGTTGTGTTTGACATACAGAGATGGTTCTTCTACATATTCATTGAGGGAGGGTTCGAAAGGGCATACCTTTTTGAGACCTGGTCAGGTGGTGCATCGGCGAATTATGGATGGGGACATGGTTTTCATAAATAGGCCGCCGACCACACATAAGCATTCATTGCAGGCACTTTCAGTGTATGTGCATGATGATCACACAGTGAAGATAAATCCACTAATTTGTGGCCCATTGAGTGCTGATTTTGATGGAGACTGTATTCACTTGTTCTACCCTCAGTCTTTAGCAGCAAGAGCAGAAGTTCTTGAGCTCTTTTCAGTGGAGAAGCAGTTGCTTAGCTCTCATAGTGGCAACCTAAATTTGCAGTTGGCCACTGATTCATTGTTGTCACTGAGAGTTATGCTTCGAACATTTTTGTTTAAAAAGGCAGATGCTCAACAATTGTCAATGTTTCTCTCTTCAGCTTTGCCACATCCTGCTTTTTTGAAGGGTAATCATGTTGCTCCTTGTTGGACAGTTTTTCAAATTCTGCAGACTGCTTTTCCCGCCCGCCTAGACTGCTCTGGTGATAAATACTTAATTGGGAAAAGTGATATATTAAAAGTTGATTTCAACAGGGACCTCATGCAGTCTGTTATGAATGAAGTTGTTTCATCTATTTTCTTTGAGAAGGGTCCAAAAGAGGTTCTCAACTTCTTCGATTCTCTACAGCCTTTATTGATGGAGAATATCTTTGCAGAAGGCTTCACTGTTAGTCTAGAAGATTTTTCTGTGTCCAGGGAAGTCATAGAAAATATTCAAAAGGATATCCAGGTTATTTCTCCTTTGCTGTATCAGTTGAGATCAACATATAATGAATTAATTGAGTTGCAAATGGAGAATCACATCCGAGCAGCCAAAGCACCAGTTGCAGATTTAATACTAAAATCATCTGCCTTTGGTGATTTAATTGACTCTAAGAGTGATTCTGCTGTCAATAAGGTTGTTCAGCAGATTGGATTCTTGGGACTGCAACTTTCAGATAAAGGAAAATTCTACTCGAAGACTTTGGTTGAAGATGTGGCATATCAATTTCAAAGTTTATATCCTTCTGATGGAGTTGATTATCCTTCTGCTGAGTTTGGACTAATTAAGGGTTGCTTTTTCCGTGGGCTAGATCCATATGAGGGCATGGTTCATTCAATCTCCACTAGAGAAGTCATTGTTCGCTCCTCAAGAGGATTGTCTGAACCTGGGACCTTGTTTAAGAATTTGATGGCCATCCTTCGTGATGTTGTTATTTGTTATGATGGCACAGTTAGAAACATCAGTAGCAATTCAATAATTCAATTTCAATATGGATTGAGTGCTAGAACTAGACCTCAATTCCCTGCTGGTGAACCTGTGGGTGTCTTAGCTGCTACTGCAATGTCAAATCCGGCATATAAAGCGGTTCTTGATTCAACTCCTAGTAGCAATTCTTCTTGGGAACTGATGAAGGTATTCTCTGTTCGTGCATTATGGTCTTGTAGAATGAAATTGTTAGCTAGTGCTTAAACATCTCTTTTTTGTATGGCACTTACTATTATTTATAGTGATTTTCGTATTTTCAGGAAATATTGCTTTGCAAAGTTAGTTTCAAAAATGAACTGATTGACCGCCATGTGATTCTGTATTTGAAAGATTGTGATTGTGGGAGAAAGTATTGCCAAGAAAACGCAGCATATATTGTTAAGAATCAATTGAGAAAAGTCGAACTCAAAGATACTGCAGTAGAGTTCATCATTGAGTATGTTTAATCACATAATCACTTGGTTTTGGGGTTTCATTTTCTTTTTTTCCCCAATATATTGTTTGTTAAAAAGGGGATATATATGATTACTGTTCTGCTTAAGTAATACTGTAGTATAAGTCATAACTTTTAGCCCATTGTGTACAGATACAAGCAGCAGCAAACTTTATCAGAAATTGAGGGAGGCCTTGTTGGTCACATCCTCCTCAATAAGGTTAATATACTTAGTCTAACATTATTGTATCTTTTAGGATATATACACAGCCTTAAGTTGTGTCGTTGTTTCTTCTTTTAAGATATCTCATTTTGGAAGTGCTGAAAAAACAGGCTTTATTGAAGGAGTTAAATATTAGTATGGAAGAGGTTCATGTGAAGTGCCAAGAAACTATTAATTCCTTTCGTAAGAAGAAAAAAACTGCAGAAACTTTTAGAAGGACAGATTTGTTTGTCAGGTTAGTTTTCTTCACCCAAACTTGTTATGTTGCGCTAAATGTGTTTTCTGTATTATACAGTCTGTTAATGGTTACTGCTAGTTTGCTAAAACTTTTCGTAATTCATCTGATTAGAAAAGCAATATTTATTGGTACAAGCTCATAGAATTTTGTTCTTAACTAATGGCATGGCAGTGTACGACTTATCAGGAATCACAATAGCGTGGTATGTGAAATAGATCCGAAGTCTTCTGAGTTACTGCACTCATTCCAAAATAGGACTAAGTGCCAGCTGTCGACAATCAGCTATTAGTTAGCATTCCTGAAAATATTTCCAATTTTACTACTTGTCTGCACTTCGCACTTTATTGGGGTCCTAAAATTGCTTATAATTTTCATTAAGAGGTTCATTAAAAACCTCTTAACACTTGGGCTTTAACTCAATTGGTAATGGTGGAGTGAGACATGGACAGAGATCCTAGCTTTGAGCTGTAGTGGTCTCCTTTAACAAAAATATAAAAGGAAACCTAATGGTTAGATTTGGAGGATATGAGACTGAAACCGTTGGATATGGTGTTAGCTTCTACTGTAATATTTGCTTGTTCCATGTGTGTCACAAATGTACTTAAATTCTCTTCTCTTTTGAACTGCATGGCAGCGAAAGTTGTTCTATCCAGCAATCCTATGTGGGCAAGGGGCTTGACATGCCATGCTTGATGTTCTTTTGCCAAAATACAAATGATGATAATCTAGATAGTACTATACAAATCCTGGCTGAAATCATCTACCCTGTTCTTCTAGAAACAGTCATCAAGGGTATTGCCCTCGACTCTACTCGGTGATGTTTGGTATTTGGTTCTCTGTCATGAAATGTTATGCATGTAGCTTACATATTTGTGATGTTCACTTTTAGAAGCTGAGGTGATGCGTGATTAGCTTTCTTTTTCCAAGTTTTCTGTTCTATTCTCTTGGTTCTATCTTAGATGCAACTAATCTAATATCCAGTTAGCATAGAAAAATTTCATTACATATCAGTGCTAAGCCTTTTACAAAGAATAGAAATGCATTGCAAACTTCATGGCATTTTCTGAAAAAATTTGGAAGATATTAATTAGCATTGAACTGTATACTTTTCCAAACTAATTGTGCTTGTTATATAAGATAATGAAAGATTATAGGATTGAGTTTAAATGATTGCATAATCCAAAGAATTAGTGTAATTTCTTTCTACTGTGCTGAAACCATATTGTATTCTATTTACTTTTGTTATATGGGTAAATCTAGTAGCCGTGGAAACATTTGGTTTGCTTGTTTATCCAGATGAGTTCTCTTAGGTATTAGTGGTATAATAATCATTTCCTAGCATGCTTGATACTTTTATTGTTGCAGTCACGTTCCTTTTTTTTTTTCCCTCTTCCTTTGAGATTTCTGTGTATGCTGGTGGGAGGGGAGGTGGTAAGGACCTACTTTTTATCCGTCTGCTCATTGTAATCAAATATGATTACTTTGTTTCCTATTTGCCTTATGGCAAAGTTTCAGAGTGGAACTTTGAGTAGCAAATGTGATACCAAGCGAATTTGAGAATAGGTTTGTAAGAAAGCAAGCCTAAAGTTGTACAATAATCTGACTTAACCATTATCCTTGTCATTTCTGGAACCATTGAACTTACAGTTCTCCTGTATAATAGAATACTCAGAATTCATAATATATAATCTAAAGTTTTTCATATGAAATTACGTTAACAAGTTAAGTTTTTCAATGGCTGCAGATATAGTCTTCTCTAATCTCTAGTCATACATTTTCAGTATTTTATTTCTTTGAGTTAATACATGTAGAAACAGTGCATAGGGGCCAAAAACGGGTTGGCCACAAAACTCATAGATATCTACAAAATTATTGTAGTTGTCATTAATTTGCAACTTTGTTCCCATCTCAAGTTGTTTGCTTTACCAAAGCTTATGATAGTTGGAATTGAATACCTCATATGTTTCAATTTTATTTAGCTTGTAATCTTCGAACCATGTTGCTTTGGTTGCTATGACAAAATGTTTGCAATTTGATATTCACTGTTTTGATATCTTTAATGGATAGGTGACCCCCGTATCCATTCAGCAAATATTATCTGGGTTAACCCTGATACAACAACTTGGATAAGAAACCCTAGCAAGACTCAGAATGGTGAATTGGCTGTGGATGTTGTTCTGGAGAAATCAGCTGTGAAGCAAAATGGTGATGCCTGGAGGACTGTCATGGATTGTTGTCTTCCAGTCCTAAATTTAATTGACACTCAGAGGTCTATACCCTACGCAATAAAGCAAGTTCAGGACTTGCTAGGAATTTCTTGTGCTTTTGAACAAGCAGTACAGGTATATTTTGACCAAAATTACGTTTAGAGTAAGGGTTAGATGGTTGTTTAGACATGTCTTGCTTTTTTCTTTGCACATAATTGACTGTCTTGGTAACAAATAATCGTAATGTTTTATTCTTTCAGTCTCTGGATGTCTTATGTCACATAAAATGCTAAATTTTGTGACAAATTTGCAGCGTCTTTCCACTTCAGTGTCAATGGTGGCAAGAGGTGTTCTAAAGGAACATCTCATGCTCTTAGCAAACAGCATGACATGCGCTGGAAATTTGATTGGCTTCAACTCTGGTGGTTATAAAGCACTGTCTCGCTCATTGAATATTCAGGTGCCATTTACTGAAGCAACACTGTTTGTAAGTAATCTATTCCATTTTGTTATTCTTTCTAAGTTGAAAAAGCACAAGTATTTCCCTTCTTGGATAATTTAATGTCCTTTTCGAATTAATCAGTTCTTGTATGGTTGCATAGACACCAAGAAGGTGCTTTGAGAAAGCTGCCGAGAAATGTTACCAAGATTCCTTGGCAAGCGTAGTTGCATCCTGTTCTTGGGGTAAACGTGTGGCTGTTGGAACAGGATCTCGGTTTGACATCCTGTGGGATCAGAAGGAGGTATGTCATACTTGAAATTATTTTTTAATGATATTCCTCACTCTTATCCTCTGTTGCTTGGACTTTATTCTTGGTGGAATATTGGTGTCAACACGACTGGACGCAGACATGGGTATGGGATCTGTGTTGGATTTGGCTGGGGAGATCTTAATCCCCTATGCTAGACAAAGTTGTACTCCTACCGGAATTCATTTCATCATATCCTTCATTCCACACTGTTAAGTGGTGTTATCCCACATCTGTCACGTATTAGATTTCCTGCAGTCTTATATTAAAGTTGGGCCCCTCTACCTATTAGCTATTGGTTTTAGGTTGGATGCTTAACATGCACAATAAACAGACAATTTATAGTCAATTACGGTAATGAGAGGAGAAGCTTGGTGATCTAATGGCATCTTTGTTTCTGAACATTTTCTAAGTTCCTCTCTTCCTCCATATTGGTTTTTACTGCCAACTTCTTTGTCCTTGTCCCCTGTTCCATTTTGGTTCATTTATTCAAAGCATGCTTTGGGCCAATATGGACATTTGGGCCATCTTCTCTTACTGGAAAGAAGGTTGATTGCCAGGATTCGTGTCCTCGTTTCGAATTCTTTATAGCAATATCCCTGTGTGTTTTGCTTAATGTAGTTGGGATGTCAAACACCTAGATACATGCCTGCACCTGACCCTGTATCTGAGTTCAAGCTACATAGCACTTATCAGTTTTTGTTGTTTTCTATGGTAGCATTTTCTCATTATCACTCTTCTTTTCCAGGTTGAATCTGATCAAATGAGTGGAATGGATGTCTACAACTTTCTGCACATGGTCAGTAGTGCTGGTGGAACTCATTCTAATACTGCTTGCCTAGGCGAAGAAGTTGATGATCTAATGGAAGTGGATGAAGGCGCAGAGTGGAGCTTATCACCAGACCATAGCACTGGTTTGGATAAGCCAGTGTTTGAGGACGCGGCTGATTTTGAGAATAATTTAGACTGTCAGCCAGCTGAGTCAAATTGGGAAAAAGTTATGAATTCAGACAAGGGGTCTGATGTTGGTTGGGATGCTTTGTCTTCATGGAATAAAAATCCTGATGATAGTGACAAATTTGCAGCAGCTGTGACCAGTTCAAAGAAGCAAACCGAGTGGAGTGATTGGGGGACAAGCAAATCTAAATCTCAAGATGTTGTCTCTTCAAAAGAGCAAACTGAATTGTCTGGTTGGGGAACCAAAAAATCTGACAGTCAAGATGCTCTTCCTATTGAAGAGAAAACCTTCAAGTCCAATGGTTGGGATGCTGGCACTAGTTGGGGAACAATGAGCAAAGAATCTAAAAAACTTGATGCTAGTGATGCAATGCCATGGTCTAGTTGGGGGACAAAAGATGCTATCCCTACAAAAACCTTGGACGAATCTTCCAAATCTAGTGGCTGGATGCAAGAGAAAACCTTCAAGTCTAATGGTTGGGATGCTGGCACTAGTTGGGGAACAACAGGCAAAGGATCTGAAAAACCTGATGCTAGTGATGCACTGCCATCGTCTGATTGGGGGACAAAAGATGCCACCCCTACAAAATCGTTAGAAGAATCTTCCAAATCTAGTGGATGGGATAACATTTCTTCTTGGGGGAAGAAGATTGTAGAAGTTCATGAATCTGGCTTTGGTGGAAATGATACCCTGCTGGACCAAGGGAGAGAGCAAAGTGAATGGCATAACAACGCAAATCAAGAAAAGCCAGTGCAGTCGACATCTCTTTGGACTAACAAAGCAAATGAGGAAATGGCAGTTGAATCAACGTTTGGTTGGGATAAAAAAGCGGCTCAGAAAAGGCCGGATCAGTCAACATCTGGTTGGGTTTCTTCAACTGCGGAAGGGTGGACTAAGGATGAGTCACCTGTAGTGAACAGTTCTTGGGACCAACAAAAATCACCTATAGTGAATAGTTCTTGGGACCAACAAAAATCACCTATAACGAATAGTTCTTTGGAGCGACAAAAGTCTCCAGAAATTTCACAAGGTTGGGGCTCCCTTAACGAGTCAAACCAACCAGCAATTTCAAGTGGCTGGGATATGCCACAAGGTGAGGATAACACTCAAAGTGAAAAACAGCATCAGTGGGGACAGTCTAAGGGCTCACGTCGCTGGGCCTCAGATGCTAGTAAGAAGAACCGTCCTGTGAAGCCAGCTAGAGTGATGAATGATGATTCCACTATGGCTGCCATGTACACTGCTACAAGACAAAGATTAGACATGTTTACTTCTGAGGAGCAGGATATTCTCTCGGATGTTGAGCCTCTGATGCAGTCTATCAGAAAAATAATGCACCAGTCTGGGTAAAATTTCTATTAACTTTTGCTCTTGAATTTTTTATGACAATATAGGTTTTTAATTACCTCACAACTATAAAGGAATTTCTTTATGTTGTTACTTTTCCCCTGTTCAGCTTTTTTTTTTGATACCCTTACATTTGCTCTTCAATTTCTATGCCTATATCGGTTTTTAATTGCATCAAACAGGAAGCAATTTCTTTGTATTGATGCTTGTACCCTTCCGGTTGACATTGATCATGGGTCGGGAAATTCTAGTTGATTAGATTCTCTTCTCAGCTTTAAAGATCTGAGAAATTTGCATGAACAATCTTTGTTAACCAGTTCTTATAGAAATTTTCATTATTCTCTTAAGCATCTGGATTCGCTGAAGTTTTGTTAGATACAAATGTTAAGAAACAGACACTTCAATCGCTTAGCCTACATTTATCCTTGGTGTCCAGTTATGTTATTGCTTAATCTTTTTCTAATTTCCCATCCCCCAGCCCTGCAATCAATAGTTTCTGCTCCACTGTGCATGATTTCATCTTATCCCAACTTTTCTCAATAGAAAATTCTTATGTGAAGGTACAATGATGGGGATCCACTGTCAGCTGCTGATCAGTTGTTTGTACTTGATAATGTTTTAACTCACCATCCAGACAAAGCAGTAAAAATGGGTGCTGGTGTTGATTATGTCATGGTATGCTTTTTTACCCAATTTTTGCCTAGTTTGCTTTTGCTTGAATGATGTTCTTACCTTATCTGATATGTGTGATTTGTGAGCTTTTGACTTGTGAAGTACAAACTAAAGGGATAGTTATATTCGGGTCGACTCCGCATCCTTGTAAACACATTCTCTGCTTTATGCTTTGAGTTCCATTAGTTATATCACAATTGATCCATCCTACTGGCTCATATTTTTCATGTTTTTACATTTAACCTTTTACACCAACGTTCCGAATTCACCTATAATAAGATACAGTTGTTTGCAACACTTCAAGGTGCCGAACACCGTAACTTTTTCTCTTTGAAGTTCAACCACTCTGTTTACTGATGGCATCGAATTCTCAGGCCTTCTAAAAGTACTCTGGTAATATCCAATGAAGGCATCTTTAGCTTGCAGTGATGTTTTCTTGTCTTTTATTCACCTAAAGAACTAAACTCCCATGACATGCCTGATGGTTATGTTGTTTGGCACTGTATTGTATATGCACAGCATGTAGTATCGTCAAGTAAACTTGTCCCATGCTTGCTGGCCCTTGCTTTAGATTTGGTTTAAAATTTTTTTTTGGTATGTTTTAAGGTTTGTAAACGAGGAGCTGAGTGAAGAGTGCAGTTAGATCTTTTAAAAGAGTACGGAAAAACATGATTGCACATCAAGTCATCAACATAGGATGAAGTGACCTTTTTTTTTGTCTTACAAACAGTTCCCTGGCTTGACAAGTCTCAATATTGTCACTAAATGAGACTGATTGGAAATTTGCCCTTGATGCTTGATTTTGGAATAGGTTTTTGATTGATGTTTTTCGATATTTTAGGATTCAACAATAGACATGAGACTTTAAGGAAATCATGCATATTGGCTAACAAAAAAAAATTGCAGTTTTGTAGATAACTTGTACCACTCTTTAGAGTTTATTATCATAACTATGTGTTTCATTATTATTATTGTATTCATACAGACAAAAACACAAGCACATATATATTGCGCCTTACTTCACTCAAGCAAGCGCTTTTTTTGCGCCTTGCGCTTGAGGCAATATAAGGGCTCTAGTGCCTAGAGTGCGCCTTGCGCCCTTTGCAACACTGCTAATATATTAGTTAGTACAAATGTTTGATTTTGGTGATGCCTTATTTTTTAAATGAGTTACTTTACAAGATGTTGTGCAATGTTATAGATATTAAATATATTTTAATTTTTTCTGTTAAAGAAAGAGATTCATTTACTATTGGGGTATCTGTACTTGATGTTAAACAGATCAACAAGCACAGCAATTTCATGGAAAGCCGGTGCTTCTATGTTGTCTCAACCGATGGTCATAAACAAGATTTCTCGTACCGCAAGTGTCTGGACAACTTCATCAAAGGGAAATATCCTGATTTGGCAGATGATTTTATTGCAAAATATTTCAGAAAACCTCGTTCTGGAGGGAACCGTGAACGAAGTGTTGCTCCAGAGAACACTGAGGGGCAGAACCGTGAGCGAAGTGTCGCTCTGGAGAATACTGAGGGGGGTAATCAGCAGGAGGCTTCTGTCTCTTGAGGTATTAAAATCTTTTCAAAGGGTTTAGTTAGATGAATTTTGTTCATTCCTGATATCTGTGTATCTTTTGATTCGTACATATTAAGCAGATGTTACAGTGCGAGCCTTAGTAGAAACGGTAAGGTTGCATTTTTTGTGACCGGAAAGGTCACAGGTTCCGAGTCATGGAAGCAGCTTCTAATGCAAAAACTAGGGGAAGGTTGGGTATGATACATGACCCTCCCCTAACCCGTGCAAAGCAGGAAGCCTTTGTGCAACGGGGAACGCCCTTTTTCCCTAAGCAGATGTTAGTTTGTTTATTTATATCCCCCTAAAAAGGGTTCTTGCATTGGATCCCCATATGAACTGCTTTCTTTTTCCACACATATGAGCAGTTCATTTTTTTACCTTGTTCTAGTGATTTAATGGCAGCCTGCTAATTTGTTACAGATAGATTAGCAATGGATGGCAGTTATTTTGAGAGATGCTTCTAATGTTAAATCCATCGAAGTTTTCTATGTTTCTGGACATAAAAAAACTAGCTTTAAACTATGGTCTTTACTACATAATAGTTTAATCTAAATATTATATTACATGATGGAAATATGACAATATTGAAAGTAAGTTGAAACCCAAATTCCTATCATTTGAATGAATTATTGCTTGACTTGACTGTTTGTTCTAGTAATCTTGATGCTTGGAAGGTGGAGAGTGGAGATCCACTTGACTGTGAACCCTTTTTAAAAAAATTGGACTGATTGGTTGAGCACTGAACCAGGAGTCGGTGCCTGGTTTGGTATATGTTGTGGAACTAGTAGTTTAAAGAACTGGTGAAAAAATAGTTGAACTGTTAGAAGAACATAGGGATGGCAATGGAGCAGGGCGTGGGTGGATACTGCAAAATCTATCTCTGCTCCACTGGTGGAAACTTAGAGATGGCAATGGAGCGAGCCAGGGGTGGATACTGCAAAATCCATCTCTACTCCATTAGTGGATTGCTCTGCTCCAACACCTGTCCGATTCTACTGTAGATGTTGAATTTTTAATATCATTACTGCCTTTATGGATATTGGATATATTTATTCTTGCCCTACCTTGCTATGCTTGATTCGATATTTTTTATTTATATATTTTTTTCAAATAATAAAGTATACATCTTAAGAGAAAAGATATTTTTGAAGCATGTTTAAATACAAAATAATAAAACACAAAGCATATATTCTAAGAGATGTTACCATATAATTATCATATTATTTTTTTAAAAAAATTAAATATTTAAAGGTAAAATAGTAATTTCAATCAGCGAGGTGGGGTAGGGTAGAGTAAGCAAATATCACCACTACTTTATACTCGTCATTCAAACCAAAAAAAATCTACTCTGCTCGTGTTTTGCCTCCACTATTCAAAAAAAAAAAAAAAAAACTCGGAATGGATTGATTTGGAATTCATTGGATGATTTGGGTTTTGCCATTTTTAAAAAAACTAGTAAAAAAAACTTGAAAAAATTGGGTCTAAGTTTAATTTTAATATATATATATATATATTTTAAAAATTATTTTATGTAATAAAATTTGAACTTTTACTCCATAGGAAGTGCTTGTTTGGTTTGGTTTGGATTTTTTGGCTTAAAAGCTTTTTAGAAGTTAGGTCGAATAGGTTTTTCACCTTATTTTTAATGAATAAAATGGAAGGAAAAAAAATTAAAAAGCTAAAAATATGATTTTTTTTTTAAAATAAATTAATTTTTTACATAACTTTTATTCTTGTTTTACAAATGTCTTTATTCATTAAACGTAAATATCTATAAAAAAAATAAGTTAATAAAAATAAAATTATCAAACAACTTTAGCTTTTCAAAGCACTTATTTTTCATAAAAACTTTCTAATAATTTTTAAGCCAACAAAGTTGTGCCAAATAGGTTTAAAGACCGTATCTTAGTAGCTAATTGTATATTTTTATTAAGTATTTAATTTTTATAATATTTAAAATTTTGTAATTAAATAATTTCTGTCAACTTGTTGGACTGGTGATTCGTTTCACCTTCAGCCCAATTATTTTAATGTATACAATTTTAATTTGGTTAATTTACGTAATCAAATTAGATTTATAATTTGAATTTTAATTTATTTAACAGTTTGACGTATTTGTGGTTGGAATCTTGATTTCTTTTATCATAAAAATCAAAAGCAAAGTGTCAGCAGCGTTTCCAATTAAGATCTGCAATCCCGAGGAAGATTTTAAATCTTGGTATTTTAGATATAATATTAATATATAATATAAAAAAATAATATAAATATAATATAAATATATAAATATATGAATATGTTAACAATTTATGTTAATATAAATTTTAATATATTAAAAAATATATAAATATATAATATTTTAAATATGATTATAATATATAAAAATATAAAAAATATAAATATATACAAATTATTGTTTATATGACGTGGATGTCCGGATTATTCTGTTTACATGATTGATTGGCCAATCCACTACAATTTGGTTTCAGTTTTAATAATGTTAATAAAAAAAAGTGTTGATAATCTCAAATATGGGCTGATTTATTTTAAAAAAAAAGAATTTGATATTTTCAAGTTTGTAAAGATTATAAGAATTCGAATCAATGATTCAGATCTACGTTTATCATTATTAGTATTAATTTATTGGCATATATTTTTTTAATTTTTTTCATAAAAAAACTGTAATTTGAGAGTAAATAATTGTAAATGCATTCGTTATTAGATCTTACATTTTAAGAATAATTATATAAATTAATTAAGTTAAACTTTGAAAGAGTCGGAAATATATCGGATGTAGAATCCTAGCCGAGCCGAATCTGGCGCATCCCAAACCAGTTTTGATAGGGAGCTATACACACTGAATGTCATTTCTAGGAATGCCTAACAATATTTACCCAGACTTGGGAATAGCTTGGATGAATGTCCAACACAGAATACACGTCTAATATGTTAAATTTATTTTTTCTTAAATTTATATATACATATATTTGATAAAAAGATTATATCTATATTCGTATCCGATTAAGTGTCAATTACAAGTGTTCGATGTAAATAATTTTGAAAAAAAAAAAAAGGGACAACATAAGTGTCAAGTGCCAACAGTGCAACGCCCCCAGAATGGGAAAGACCGCAACCTCTTCAATGAAACTAAGAAGCAACATTCACTGAATTATTACAATCCAAAGATGATTGATTAGTAAAAAAATGTTCATTCCAGACAGAAAGAGATTATTATAACACAGATTCAGTTTTTTTTTTTTTTTTTTCCTTTCACAAGTATTGAACTTCATGTTAAAATAAAACAAAGAACAACTTGAAAAGGTTAACAAACAGGGGTACCAAGAACCGTGACAGATAGATTTCTTGTCTGATCGTTGCATGCGCAAACTCGAGAAAGGCCCTGAGCAAGTATCTCAAAGGATCAAACCTGCTAAGAGAGAGATTTCAATAAAGCTTTCATTTATGAAAGACCAATAACTTTTCCAGTGGCAGTGTCAAGATCAATTTCATAAAAGCAAGGTCTTGTTGGTAGTCCTGGCATTGCGCTCATTGTACCAACTAAAGGATAAATAAACCCCGCTCCGATGCTGGCTCTCACATCCCTTATCAGTAAGATAAATCCGCTCGGTGCTCCCTTCTCCGACGCGTTGTGCGAAAACGAGTACTGGGTTCTCGCCATGCAGATCGGTAGACCAGAAAATCCTTGTCTGCTGTACATCTCAATCTGTTTCTCAGCCTGATTGCAGGGGGGAAAAATGATTCATGTCAACAAGAAAACTCATGAATGGTTTTGATAGAGTGATGTTTAATGAAAACTCAAATCTACCTAATGCATGCATCATAATTCATAACTCTACAGGCACACCGTTGACAACAATCTTGTTTTTTTTTTTAATAATTAATAGAAGAGGAAACTCCATCTAATGTGTCAGTTTTGGTTCAATTATTTCGGTTAATGCATAGTATTCTCAATTTTCTGAAACCGATACAAATCCAAACAGAATTTCCATTGAAATTGAATCAATTCGATCTGAATTCAGATCAGTCCATTTTTTAAAATTTGCTGCTACTATTTTAACATTATTTTTAATATCCAAATTCAGTTCAGAAATTTTTGGTTTTTCACTTCATAATCCGAAAACCAGTCTGAACTGAGTTGGAATATTATATATCTGATGCAAATCTGAACCGAATAAGAAAAAAAATCTGACCCGAATCGAACTGAAAACTATAGTTTCAAATCGGCTTTCGATTTCTCTCTCTCTCTCTCTCTCAACCCTAGCACCTTCTCCATTGATTATCCTTTCTCCTGTTAGATAAAGTTCAAAATTCATTACCAAGAGCTTTTAATGCCTATTCTATTTCCGCCACAAAGGAAAAGGAGAGTATTTCTAGAAAATTTT
Source organism: Adansonia grandidieri (assembly GCA_038382065.1). Lineage (NCBI taxonomy): Eukaryota > Viridiplantae > Streptophyta > Magnoliopsida > Malvales > Malvaceae > Adansonia > Adansonia grandidieri. Next base: position 4,356 of record JBBYHK010160712.1, on the reverse strand, counting down.
TGTTTTAAGAAGTCTCCGTAGATATCTAACCATTCATGTACTCATGTCATGCTCGTCTATTTTACCTTGTAATAATCATGTTTAAGGTATTTTTTTATTTATATAAATTTCAATATGTTAATAATTCATATTTTATAGATTTTAAGACACATATTTATGTCATGTCGTGTTTTAATTACTTTAGCCATGTCATATTCCTATAATCGTGTCTAATAGTGTCATGTATTTACAGTTTTTTTTTTTTTCATTCTAGGAATCCTCCATACACATAATGTGTCCTAAAAATGAGATAACTAAAAAAGACAAAGAACACAGGAATATGGTAATGCAAATTCAAGTAATGATGTGCACAAGATCAAAGCCACGTTACGTTAAAAGAATAATTGCAATATCAAATGGAAGGAATTGATTAAAGCTCGATAAAGAGTTTACCTGTTCGGTGTATTCGACACCACCGGCACCATACGACCTTGCAATTGCCTCTATTTTTTCTTTAATACTACTATCCAAAGGATACAGAAACTTCAATGGCTCCGTCACATTCTCGCAGGCCCTTTGAACTGCAACACCGAGGTCGACCTGACAAAAATAACAGTAATCTGTTAATCATTCAAAACTTGAAAACAACTTTAGAAGACCAGAGTTTTATGGCATTTGATACAAACTCAAAATTAGAAAAATCCAGAATAAGATTATAGGCGGGAAGGGCAATACGTTCTAGTATATGGATATGCTCGAACTTTGAGAATTGCAACTAGACTATACAGCATTGATCATATTCTCTGAAGTAAAGGTTGGAAATGCATTACTTCGTTTAGTAGCACAAATGTCAAATGGCCCAAGGTGATTTTCGATTTAGTAAAATGATTACCAGAAACGATGCCCCAGAAAGAAGACCGATTTCATAAAGAAACCTAAAGACTCGGACACAAATGATGAAGTCAGATCTAGAACAAACGTCCAGAGTAGATAGCACAAAAAGAAATTGCAGATTTAAAAGATAGAAGCCACAGAGCATTAGTTTTTTTTTTTTTTTTGACAAAACAAGTTATGCGTTATTTATAATGTTTGACATGGGATGAGTATGTTTCTATGACTTCATTTTTCTTTAAGTACTTCTGTCCAACAGCGATGTTCAACGAATATCCAAACATGGGTATGCGGATATGATCCTCCCGGGGCCCTCCAAATATATGGAAAACCATAGAAAAAATAGAACATACCTGTGTTGGACATATACCCGTGTTCGACACTCACAATTGAGTCCGAGTAACTTAAATATATTGACAGGCTGAGTGCCAAATATGTTAAATTAGATGAAACTAGTACTCAAATAGTATACGAGATGCCATGTGTAAACCAAAGTGGCTAATTCCAAACAATGCTCCTTTTGGCAGCACCATTATCGTGTTTATGAAAACTAAAGATCGGAAAAAGGTACTAACTGCTGTTTTACCACCATAAGCATGGTGGGCACAGATTATAGCATCAAATGCCCCAGCAGCCAAAGCTGCATTTCTAACAGCATTCATTTCAGCCTCAGTATCAGTCGAGAATTTATTCATGGCAACAACAAGATTTACACCATAAGCCTTTGTGCTTGCAATATCCTGGCCAAATTCACGCAACCGGCTTCGACCACAGAAACATTCTCATTTAAGTAGGCATGATCGAGAGGCTTTCCTCCAACAACTTCCGGGCCACCACCATGCATTTTCAAGGCCCTTATTGTTGCCACGATAACGGCACATTGTGGTATATGACCACTATATCTACACTTGATATTCATGACCTTTTCCGTTCCGATATGAGCAGCAAAACCTGCTTCGGTGACCACAAACCCACCTGGCCCTACCAGCTTCAATGCAATCTTATCAGCCACAATAGAGGAATTACCATGGGCGATGTTTGCAAATGGACCAGCATGAAAAGAACAGGGGTTCCCTCAAGGGTCTGCATCAGAGTAGGGTTAATGGCATCCTTCATGAGCACTGTTAAAGCACCTCCAACACCAAGATCGTCGGCAGTTATCGGATCACCAGCCTTGCTATTTCCAATCACCATTTTTCCAACCCACTCTCTCATATCAGCAAGAGATGTTGTCAGGGCCAAAACAGCCATTATTTCACTTGCAACTGAAATATCAAATCCTGTTTCCCTCAACATCCCTTTTTCTTCAGGGCCCTGGCCCATGGTGATTTTCCTCAAGAACCGATCATTTACATCCATCACTCTTCTCCATGTAATAGAATTTGGGTCAATATCAAGCCTAACAAATTTTTTAACTTCTTCCGGCGTAAGATCCTCAGGTTGTCTAAACATGATATCACTGAATTTCCTCTGTCCTTTATTTGGTGGACATAATCGATTAAAAAGAGCCTTATCCGATTGAGACGACTCATGAAAAATCCTAGTATCAATGGCAGCAGCAAGTAGATTGTTTGCTGGCGTTATTGCATGAATACCTCCAGTTAGATGAAGATTGAACTCATCCATCGGGAGCACCTGACTATAACCTCCACCAGCTGCACCCCCTTTTATTCCAAAAGTCGGTCCTTGCGATGGTTGGCGAAGACAGGTAACAACCTACCATTAGAGAACTACATATAGGATCAGGACTGTTTAAGTAGTTAAAACTTAGAACATTAGATTTTCGAGCTTGAAACTTCTGCATCCATGTCAATTGACGAAGAATCGTAATCCCTCACCAACAAATTTGCAGAAGGAGAATCGAAAAACGTAAAAAAGAGAAAGTTTCATCAAATAGGTTCGCTAAGTAGGCTTGTAAATCAATATTTCAAATTATACATAGCTCGACTATCAATTGTAGATCAGGAATAGCTAAAATTCAAACCAATACTAATGCAGTAATTCTCCGATTTGAAAAAGCCACTGGCAGTCATAAGGATAGCTTCAATCGTTGAGATAGCTTACCAGGGTAATTCATAAATTGGCAAAATCAAATCATTGAGAATCAAGGCACTAAATATAATTCTTCGATCACAACTTGCCTGCCAATGCTATTTGTTTAACAAAATAAAGGACCTTTAAAGTCTAATATATACAGTGTCAATGTGTCAAAAAGAAGTAGAAACGACAACGAAAAAAGGATCTAGAACATAATTGAAAACCCTCCATTCATTAAATGAATGGATCTTGCATCCAAACAAGAGCCAGAGCAACACATGTTTACTTGGTATTGCCTATGAAAAACAAAATTTCAGTATGTCTAAAAATGAAATGGCTACCTTTTTATTATGAAAAGCACCCAAAGCTTGACACAACCCAACTGTAGTAGTGGACTTGCCTTCTCCAAGAGGAGATGGAGTAATCCCTCCGACCATGACATAATACCCATCTCCAGATCCTTGAAGCTCATGGAGCACGGATAACAACACCTACACACCAAATCAAGCAAGTAATTCAAAACTCAAATCCCAACTTAGTTGCCAATATAAATACGCAAAACGTGCATGAAAAACAAAAGGTTTTCTCCTGTACTTTTAAATCGTTTGGACATACACTCAATTCGCTTCCTTCTCAAATATGTCAGAAATCAAGGGAATAAGAATTTAGCCAAAAAAAAATTTACCCTTTCTCATCTTTTGCATTCCAGCATTATCTTTGAAAATAAAGAGCCCATCTCAAATTTGGGAGTTCAGGGAATTCAACAATGAAAGAAAAAAGCTTCCCTTTTGGCAGATAAGCAAATCACCAGAAAAAAAAAAAATCAAGGAAAAAGATAAAAATTTTAATTTTTTGTTTGATTTTATTACTCAATTTTATACTTCTTAATACTTTTTTTTTTTTTTCAATATCAAAATCACAGCATCAACCAATTAAATCAATCATTAAAGAATCCAAAATCCCATATCTTGATCATCTCTAAGCGACAAATCAAAAAACAACAACATAGAACAACATGAATCAAAATCCAATTAAGAATAGGAATATAAGAATTATCATATTAACCAAAAAGAAATAAAGAAAAAGGAAGGAAACAAAGAAAAGACCTTGGCTTTGTATTTTCCATAAAGATCATAATGGTTGGAACTGAGATTAAGATCCTTAGCGATATATGAAATGGTTCAACTGAGTTTGCAATATCTATATCAGCTGGGACTGGTGACACCACTTCCAGCTTCCTTACACTTCTTGATGGACTGTCAGTAAATTATAGTATAATATAGTGTAATATATGCTATATATAATATATTATATGATATATATTATTTATTATAATATTATATATATTAAAAATCGACTCTCAGTAAATTTGTATAATATATATAATTATTTATTACATATTAATTATAGATATTAAAATATTATATTAAATCTCAAATTATAAATAAT
>JBBYHK010159952.1:0-35376 GCA_038382065.1 Adansonia grandidieri | reverse complement strand
ACACACTCCAAAAATCACCCTCATCCATACCAGAACCAAAACCTTATCATTTTTCTCTTTTTCTTGCTTATTAACAATAAAGAAAAGATAAAAATTCAAGCCACCTCTACTGCTCAAATCATTTGGCCAAGAAGTGAAGTTTTGTTGGTATAACTTCTTGCTATATCATTTGCATTTTTTGTTTTTCCAGCATCTTCATCATTATATTGAGCTCTCCATGTTTACATCACCCTTTTTAGGATTATCATGCATTATTGTGGCTTTGGTTGTGGTAGTTTAGGATTTGGATGCTTTAATGCTCCTTTTTATGTGAAAAATGCCTCATTTCATCCTTATTAGTTTGATATCTCTTGCTCATGCATTTTATGCCATGTCCGTGCATCTTATTATCCTTAATCCATGTATGAATCATTAGGCTAACACATTTCAAGCACATTTACACATTAACTAGCATGAATCATTGCCATTTTCAGCATCCATAACATTTTCTTGTTAAAGTGCATAACACTTTCTTTGTCCCATTAGTAAAATTAGCATCCCGATTCATGTTATATGCCATCCCCTTGTATGTTTGTTGTCAAAATGCATGTTTGATGGAAGATAAAAATTGATTTTCAAAACCCCCCAAGCCAAGAATGTTAACCTCAACCAATGAGGATTAGCATGGACTTAGCACTTTCTTTAAAGTTAGCAAAACATCTTGGGGAAAATCAAGTGTTCCAGATCTGGAATCTTGGTTAAACAAGCTTAAATCTTTTGATTTTGAAATGAAAATGGTCTTACAACTATTCCCTAAATGTTTGTGCCTTTTTCTTGAGTCAAAACCTTGAGTGGTATGATCAACAGGCTGTTTGATTGTCCCAAACTACTCCAGGGCTGTGCAAATGAGTCATGACGCTCATGCCACTCTTTCCCTTTAGCCATAGACATTTGAATGTCAATAACTTGAGTTTGTACCTGTAGATAAAAAAATGAGAAATATCTCCTGCTTTGCCTTATTCCCTGTTGGCATCACAACTGTTGCAAGTTGAAAAAACACTTTCAAATCCTAAACGATTTTTCATGAATTTTTTGATATTTTGCTATCAAAACATGTCAAATTATATTTAAAACGATGTCTTATTCACCCCTGGATCATTTCGGATGAGAGAGTTATGATTTTTCAAGTCCAAACTATCCAGAACCTCTAGAATCTGGACATGTGTTTTGGTTGGGCATTTCAGATGCAATAAATTATTTTTCCAAATTTCTCAAACATTTTTCTTAAAATATTCATGAAATTCCATTTTTAGAAAGGTATCACTTGTAATTTTTGATACCAAATAAGTTCGAAATGATTTTTCAAAATTTGACACACCTTGTTCATCGTATGCTCTACCAGCAGCAAAATTGATCCAAATTTGAAAATTTGTTCTCTCGAAAAGTGACTTTTTAGGATAGTGGGAATATTTTTAGGATGATCCTCATCAAGTTACCTTTCTAACGGTGTCTTGTCCACCTTTTAAACCCTTCAAACCAATTTAAAATAAATTCGGGAAGCAGGATAGCGCGATGCTGTCCCCTATTTTTGGTCATAGTCAAAATAAGTTGTTTTCCCGAATTTCATCTCGAGACATTCGAATGTCTCCATATCACCCAGGTCAGATTCGAGAGCATACTTTAACACCCCACAAGCTTATATCAAGGCACAAACATATTTTATATCTTTACCACCCTTATTCATAATAAATCTTTTTGCCAAAAATTGTCGAATGCTCACCCACTTTCTAAATCATGAAGTTTTGTCATCCACGAGGATACTCCAACCCTGCCTTTCCGAGGGGACACTCCAACCCCATTTTTCAAAATTATCAAAGTAAAAATCTTCCTTTGTCAAAATTATTTGTCATCCATGGGGATACTCCAACCCCATCTTTTCGAAGTGATACTTCAACCCTGTCTTCCAACTATAATTAATCTTTTCTTTTTTTTCTTTTTCTTCTTGGACTTCTATGAATATGTCAAACAAACCTTGTCTAATCAAGAAACCCAAATGCATCTCGAAAATGGTCGATTTGGTTATTCCTAGATAATCGATGCCAATAGCGAGATAACTTCCAATAGTCCACCCATTTTCTTCATCATTGCATTAAATGATCTATGTTATGTTATTTCATTTATTATATTACTAACGTGATTTCTTTTTGATGATTATTTGCATTCATGTTTTCAAAATGTTTCCAAATAAAATTAAAGGTAATGTTTCGCATGGGTATCTCTCCAGTGTCCAAAGTGGAACATTCCATGTTCAAAGTAAAATTCGGAGGTCATTTTTATTGAAAATCTCTATATTCCGCATCTCTCTAGGGCGTATATGAGATTAAATCTTTTTAATCAAAACCTGGATCATTTCTATAAGATTCATGCATTCAAAGAGGGTTATATCGAATTGGTGAGAAGTTAAGATCGAAAGAGTCAAAACTGAGTAAGACATAACTAGTAAGGTATCGATTTCGAGTGTCGCGAAGAGGTTTGTACCTCATCGCGTGTAACCAACTCCTGAACCCAAATGGCGAATCTTTGCATTACGTGGACTGTGGGTCCGATGTTTTGAGTTTCATAATTCAAAACATAGGTTTCAATAGGCATCCGATCATGCCTAGCCCTAAATGATCGGTGGTGACTCTAAGCATTGGCCATTTTGTGATGGTCATTCGAGACCAATTAGATGAGCAATTCATCTTATGGTCTCTTTCACTGTACCAAAAGTTGAGAATCCGTACATTCTTATTCTCATCACATCGCCAAAGAAAAGTCTTGGTCAAGAAGACATTTCCCAGTCAGGAAAATATTTTAAGTCATAGTCACTCATAGATCCGCGAGGATCCACCCCAGGGCACGTTATGACAACTTGGAAAAGGAAATTTTGTGTTTAGACCTGGATTGAATGACATATGTTTCATATTCATTTATTAAGATAAATTGATCTACATGTTAGATAGGAACATACGAGCATGCCATATGTAACCAAATTAGAGTTTAGGCTTAAAGAGTTTCTTTTAATTCAATTTGCATGGGAATACAGTAAATTGATTAAGAGATATTTTTATGAGACCATCAGAAGATACTTATAAATACATTAGAACTCTAGGTTAACAACTCATTATCACTAGTCGAGTTAAGAGAATAGGATTTTATTCAAATAAAATGTTTAGGGAAATTGTAATTGTAAGCTCCTGTTATTTATTATTTTCTTTATATTATTATTATTATTATTATTATTATTATTATTATTATTATTATTTTTAATCGATTGTTTGAATAAGATTAAGTTGTTTTAATTTAGTATTTAATAATTTTAGTATCAATTCCTTATGGGATCAACACTCTATTTTTGTCACTATATTACTTGCTACAATACGTGCACTTGTGTGGTTAATTTTGACAACAACATTTTGGCACGTTGATTCTTTAATAAAGTTAAAAGATATGACTTTAAGCATAATCTCTTAGTTCTTCTTCTTGTTAAAGGTGTTAGAAAGGCTTATTTATAGGTTTGATTATGATTATAACTGTTAGGAATGTTTGGTGAAAAAATATAGCCGTTAAGAGCTTAATTTGAGTGATGTTCATTACTTTCCACTGAATTGTATCAATACATTATTGTGTAAACCCTCAAAACATGATCGGTAGAGCTTACTGTATCGATACAAACAAGGTGTGTATTGATACAAATGGCTTTGTATCGATATAATTAAAGGTCTTATGAAAAACTTAGCTACTACCAAGCATTATATTAATACATACACATAGTGTATCGATACATTCATATGAAAATCAATTTCAAGAGATTTTTCATGACTTTAAAATATATAAAACTTATCTAAAAAATGTTTTATATAAATGTATGTATTAAGAACCCATTTTTTAGTACTTGAAGGAGTTAAAACACACTCTAGTTTTTTTAAGTGTTTACAAAATATTTCATGGAAAAATATTAACTTGAAAATACTTAAACACAAGCTAATTAAGCTTAAGTTTTGATTATATCAATACTGAGATTAATTCAAACTAAATAGCTAATAAGAACAATATTAGGTTTACTAATCTTGAAAATGGCACATTTCGGCATGAATCTAAGTAAAACCCTTTTACATAGTCTAATCAAGATTGGGTCATTTTTATGTTGAACTTTAATATGCCTTAGTAAGCTTTGTTCAAACAAGGCCTACTAGATTAGTTGACTGGGGTTTTGGCAAACCCTAAGTTTAGGGTTTTGAGTAACCTTACATGCAAGAGTATCAATTCCTAATTAATTTTCTTGCCCAAGTAAAACAATTTTACTTGATGTAAATTTAATTAAATAATTATCAAAAAATTTTCTTAGTAACCACAAACCAAATTTGGCCATTATTTAGACAACCCTAATGATATGTCTACTATTAGACATTGTCATGGTAAGCTATACTTTTTTTTTCCCAATTAAGATATCCTTTTTAGATTCCATAAATCTAATTTTTGTCTTAATATATCCTAATTAAATTAATTAAATTAAGTTTTCCATAGTATACCTTTTATTTAATTAAGTCATGCTTAATTAAATCCTGATTTTAATGCAGTTAATCTGTCCTATTGTGTGTAACCCATTAGATTCCCAATATCTCGGTAATAAACATAGTTAATCTCATTAATCATGTTCATAGATAAAGAATACGATGTTGTAACCTATCACAACCACCAAATTAATGTTGAAGAGTCAAAGTAACCTCTTTAAAACATTTAGATGACCAGCCTATTAGTGTAATTCGATCTTTTCACCAAATATACTAGAATGGGCATGAGCATGGTGTAGTGTCTACCTATATTTCAATCCATATTCGTTCCTACAACTTATGGTTAATGTTGTAAATTTAGAGAAGCAATTTATCCTAAATTCATCTTGCTTTGGCCAAAGATTTTAATCCTATTAACCATAGCCAAGTATAGAAAGGATCCATTTCCAATGTCACTAGCAGTTGTGAATCCTCTTTGGATCACTTATCCATCTTTGTATGCTTCGTGTCATATCCAAAATCACCATACCTTCGGCATCCATGAAAATGGACCATTTTGTGATGAAATCAAAGTATGACACTCCCTATTCAAGATAACCTAGTATCATAAGTCTACAACTAGTTACACAACTAGTATGTGAGAACATTTCTATAGACACTTGAGTACATATGCCAAATGGAGTTTTCACATCGGCCATGTTTCATGAACTTGTTTCCATAAAATAAGCATTCACATGTCATTCTATGTATCCCTTATACTTTAACCAATAAGATCTATTGCTTACTTTGTAAGTAGAAAGACATAACATTTGCTAGTCTTTTAGCATTGCTAATGCCTCGTCTTAGTAATACAACGACTAGAAACAATTTTAGAACATAGCTTTGATCAATAAAGGTCCCATAATTGTAACTCATTACAATTCATTTGCAAGGCTTTATATTTTCCACGGGTTTCATGCAATTAGTAGTTTCATGATTGTCAATCATGCCATTAACATAGGGGAAAACCTTATATCACTACAATGTAGTAATGAGTTTGCATTATTGATGTAGGAAGTCTTGGGGCAGCAATGTTAGGAATGCCATAAGGTTGAAACACATTTTGATGTATATCATTATTTTTAGTTGATTATATATATATTCGAGGCTTCATTATATCATTGCTATTCCATCCTTATTTAGATTTACATGTTAAAGTAAATGTAAAAAATATGGTTCATTGACTATTTGTGTTTGTACCATTAGAATGTTGTATATAATGGACTTTATATACGGGAAGATAACATTTTAAGGTAAGTAATCCAAATTGGTAGTTTGTAGACTATGGCGTTCATGTGAGTGATTAACTCATGTTAAAGCTATTATGTCATAAAAATCCAATTAGGGAGATGGCTTGTCTTGGTCATTTAGAGCGGTTTGACTCCTGAATAGAGACATAGATATACTACCTCAAGGTGCTGATATATTGAACTGGACCAAAGTGTAATTAATCCATTAATAAGTCTGTTTACATGGATTAATTCACTTTTGACATTCATTGTGTAATTACCTTAATCTTAAGTAAGTAGTAAGTAATTGACTTCATGTGTATAACATGTATGCTTTGACATTCCATAGGTTATCTTAAAGTAGTAAGCTACTAGACCGGTTTGTTGGGCATATGACTTATATTTAATGAGACCTTTATTATAGATATGGAATCACAGCTTCTATAAAGAGTTAAGGTTATCTTTTAAAAGGCATTATACAGTATAGTGAAAATGGACGAGGCCTTGGTCATTTGTATGTCAAATGATAAATTGTTCACACATGATGAACAATTATTTTCACATGGAGAGTTTAATGGAACTTTAAGATAAAGTGATCAAGTAGGTAAAACGAACATTTTAACTTTAAGTTGATCACAGATATCATATGAGGGTATTACACAAATGACAAGGTCATTGGACTCAAAGGTTATTTGTAAAGCTTACATAATACGGTGTGTAATTGGAGTGCAGTCTTACTTATTTACTGGTCTAACTCTGAGATTAATAATTATGTGAGTAATTATTTGGCGTAGAACAATTAATACATAGATTATTGGAGCCTAATTATATTTGTCTAGTTGGTCCTTCTACTAGCTCAACATAATTCCTTCACGAATGGTTATTGATTGGAAAACCCAAAATCAGATGATTCTCAATATGGTGAAGTGGTATGTGAGATGCAGTCCTTTTAGAGGTGTAGGCGTTTACTTTAACGTATAAATAGATGATTAGTGCATAAATAAATGATTTGTTGGTATTATTCATTTAGAATGTATATATTTAATTTGAATTAAATATTTATTTAGTAAGAATTTATAATTTAAATTAATTATTTTTGTCTTTATATGAATTAATTTAAATTAATTAGATATTGGAAATTAATTATTTCTATAATTAATTTAATATCTATTAAGTTTTGTTTAAATATTTTTTATAAATTAAATATGATTAAGAAAAATTATTTATTTATTTATATTCATTTGCAATTAAATTAATTATTTTATTATAGTTAATTTTATTTTGATAATTAGTACATAATTATTCTATTCAAATAAAATTGTCATGATATTATTTTAAATTAGAATTGGAGTTATAGAAAACTATTGGGTCAAATAAAATTAGTAGTTTAATTAGAATTAATTAGTATTCATATTAAACCAGCTAAATTTCATAAAATAAATTCGGGCCAAAATATCATCTATGGACACTAGGGCTTGGTTGAATTATAGTGGGCATCCATACTAGGGTTAGTACAATATATAGGTTTTATGGAATTAATAAAATAATTATTTTAAATAACAAATTTAAAATTAGGGCCATCTTGTTACCGGATATAAATAATGCCTAGGGTTTCAGTTTAGACCACTAGCGTCATCCTCAAGCTTTCTAATCACAATATCTCGTGATTTTTAACCTATTGGCAAAAAGGTGATCTTGAAGGAGAATCAAGCCATATGAATCCTTAGTGGATTAAGACAAAAAGTGCCCACACACTCTACCATATGGGAAAAGCTAGTTGGTTGAAGCTTTCACATGGATCTAGGAATTTTTTACTGGTATCTTTACATCTGTAACTCAGGTAAATGATTAAGATGGTTTTATTGTATATAACAACACCATTTAATATGATAAGGTTAATTTTTTTTGAATACCACTGTGTATCTAATCAAATTTTCTTATAAGTAATAATATTTAAAAAATTTATAATTAAAACAATTAAGACCATAAGGGAAGAGAATCATAAAGATAAATATGAGACTCCCTAAATTGGCATGATTTTGATTAAATTTTAAATCAAGAACCTAAAGAACGAATCAAAATCTTAGCATATCTCAATCTTAAGAAGCTTTTAGCAATTACATAATGCAAGAACATGTATACCGAGCCCAGTTGTTGCAATCCAAAGCTATCCAAACATTTAGCCTTTAATAGTTATTAACATATGTGACCTAAAAAACCTATAATAAAGCTGAGATTTTATTTATTGGGAGCCATTCTAGCAGTTTAAGTTTCACAAACCTTCCCTTGCAATTAGAAAACCTTGATTCAACAATCAAAACGAGATAAAGAAAACAAAATTTTTTCTAAGAAATCAGGATTTATGTAATGGCCCTTAAGGTTTCTAGGCAAAACATAAACTATGATTTTTTTTGAAGTCGTCTTGTCGAAATTTTCAAGCTTCTTTATGCCATATGGGATGAAAAATGTGAATTAATTTATTGAGGGTTCAAAATTTTAATTCCTAAGAAATTAAAATTTTGCCTTTGGCTCATGTGAACCTATTCAAATTGAGCCTAAATAACCATCACTTTTATTGGATATATTAACTTAATCTCATTTTAATTTCAACTAATTGCCCTTATGTGTGTGAGCCATTAGGCCTTCATCATGTTGTAATAAGAGTAATTATATTTATAGACTAAGATTGGCATCTGGTAATGCATCATGGCTAGCCAACATGCATGGAGTTTTAATATGGTTTTGGCAAGCCCTTCAGTATTCTATATCTCTGTGTAATAAATATCCTTTCATCATTTATCCTAAATTAGCAAGAGCATGGTTCAGTGTATACTCTTAGCCCATTCTATATTAGTATGCAACCCCTATGTGTTAACTCTATAATCAGTATTGCCTTGGCCAAGGTCTTTGAGTTAACATAAGCTAAATACATGTGAGATATGTCCTCTTAAATCACTTTAGGTAATCAATCCTCTCTGGACCACTCATTTATCTACCATATGATTCATAACATACCCAAAAGACCCTACCATAAGCATCCATTTATTGTAGACACGTTCATGATGGAATCAAGGCATGACACTCCTCATATGAGATGACCTAGTGTCACAATTCTAAGGATCATTTACATTACTATCTTGGGAGAGTATTTCCATAGAAACTTGAGTGAAATACCAAATGGAACTCTCATGGCAAGTTATGTTGAATGAACTTGTTACCATAACAAGCACCCATGTGATGTCCCTAAGTATATCTATACTTCAACTTATGAGATCAGTTGCATGCATCAGATGCATGCATAGAGGCTTACATATGTTAGTCGGTGTGCATTGTTAATGCCCTATATTAACCATACAATGACCAAGAATAGTTTTAAAAAGATGTCCTTGATGCATAGGGATATTACAATTATAACCTTTGCAATTCTCTTGCAAGGCCAATGTGTTTCATGGGCTTTATCAACATAAGATATTTATAACAATTATTAAATAAATTCTTATGGATGAGAAATATCTCTATAATATTAATAAAATATAATGTTTGATTACATGAAACCACTAAATACTAATGTCTTACAAGCCATAATGATTGGCTTGTAGGGCTTACACTAACAGTTGATTATACGCCACTAAGTCCAACCTGATTGCTGCTAAGGCATATTTACTTACATCTCCCTCTTGCATTAGAGTTAATCATATTGTGTAAACACCTTATTTTCACTAGGCCCTAATGGACTTTTTCTTGATTTTAAAGGTTAATTAGAATTTTCTTAGTTCAGTTTCTTTCAAATGAGTTTTGATGATGGGAAGGTTTAATTGAGGTTTTATAATGTTTCTACAGGCTTAGTTTAATGAAACAAAGCATTTGAGCTTAATTATTTAATTTAAAGTGTAATAGCTAAATTTGGAAAACCGAATGGGTCTTAAAGATCTGAATTTAATAAAAGTTGACTAGAATATGCCTCTTAAAGGATTTAGAGTGGTTATTGAGGTCATTTAGATGAAAATAAACTTGTTTTAAAAGTCAAAATCAAAAGTCAACAATAAGTGAAAAGTCAACTATAGGCAAAGTAAACAATAAAAAATTAATCATAGTGCCTACAATTAGATTTTTAAATTGGAACAGTTTTAGATCTCAGATTTAAAAATTGATTATGTCGAACTGATATTGAATATGAGCTTTGGGTCAAAAAAGTGTAATTGAGATCGAATCATGAAAAGACCTTAGGAATTAGGGTGCTGGGAATTCCTAAGGGCTTAATCCGAAAGGTCCAGGATAGAAAATTCCAAATTTTTTTTGGGAAGGTCATTAAGGGATTTTTTCTATAAAAAAGAATATCCACTTGCACTTTTATAACAACACTTCATGATTAATTAGATGAAAAGAAAAATTACAAGATTAATTCATAATTATAACCTTCACCGAATTATGCACATGCTAAATTGGGAAATTTTGCTAAGCTAATCAAGGGGGCATTAAATTCATTTCACTCTAATTTGTTAGAGAGGTTAGTAATTAATCTACTATCAGCTTAAGGTGATTTTAAGGTTAGGTTACATACACTCAGCTTATAAATAGAAGTGTTTGGCTATCATTAAGAAAAACTTTTCATTTATTTTAAAAAACGCTTAGCTAAAATCTAGGATTTTCTCTCAAATTCTTGTATTTTTTAGAGGAAGAAAACTTAGTGAGGTAATTTTTTACTTAATCTCTTTAATTTTTAGATTAATAGCATGATTCATGATTAAATGGACCTTAATTGTGTTTATACATGGTTTGATTCTAGGAAGTCTAAAGGCAGCAAGTAATCAAATTACAAAATTTTTCTAAATAATTCATAAAAAATGCAATAGAAAAAAAAATAAAGAAACTAATCAGAGACCCCCTAAACATAATCATCTTGTAAGATCTGGATTAATCTTTTAGATCACAAAATCTAAAGAACTATTAAAGAAGCAAACATACGTCGATCTTGGAAAGTCTATCAGCAATTCCATGACCTAATTACAAGAAACACTAAGATTGGTTATTGTAAACTAAAGTTGTCCAAACGTCCAAACTCTAATGGCTATCCATACAAGTGACTCAGAAAACCTTCAATAAAAAAGAGACTTTATTATTGGGAGCCGCATTAGCAGCTTAGTTTTCAATAAACATTCCCTTGCACTTGGAAGACCTTGATTCAATGCTCAAAAACCAAATAAGAAAACAATTTTCCTCTTTAAGAAAGCAATATTGTGCCAACTCCTTAGGTTTTTTATGACAAATTGCAAATCAACTTTTCCTGGTCTTCTTCACTGATTTTTGAAGCTTCCAATTAGCTATGAAGGACAAAAAACATGGGTTTATATTCTAGGGTTAAAATTTTAATTTTTGAAAAATTACAATTTTTCGCTTGACCTATGTGGACTTATTCAAATTAAGCCTAAGTAACCATTACTTGTTTTAAACATATACATCCAATCTTAATTTAATTTCTACTAATCATCTTTATGTGTTTGACCTATTAAACCACCATCATATTAGCAATAAATATAAAATATCCTAATAAAAAATAATTTATATTTATAGACCAAGATTGGCATCAAGCAATGCATCATGGCCACCCAACATGCACGAAGTGTCAATATGGCTTTGATAAGCCTTTCAGTGTTTAGTATAGTAAATATCCTTTCATCATATAACCTAGAAAAAAAAATTAGCAAAGGCATGGTTCAGTGTCTATTCTTAGTTTCCATATTAGTATGCAACTGTTATGTGTTAACTCCATAATCAATATTGCTTTGGCCAATGACTTTGAGTTAATACGGGCCTGGAACATGCGAAATTTGTCCCTTCATATCATGTGGGGTGATGAAGCCTCTCTAGACCATTCATTTACCTACCATATGATTCATTCAACACCTAGAGCCACCCTATCATAAACATCTATCTATTTTGGACTCGTTCGTAATAGAATTAAAGCATGACACTCCTCATAGGAGATGGCTTGTGTCATAAGTCTAATGATCACTTACACTATTAACATATAAGAGTATTTCCATAGACACTTAAGTGAAATACGAAATGGAACTCTCATAGTAGGTTATGTTTAGTGAACTTGTTACCATAACAAGCACCCATATGATGTCCATAAATATCTCCTATACTTTAACCTATAAGATTAGTTATGTGCATCCTATGGATAGAGGCTTACATACGCTAGTCTTTGTGCATTGTCAATACCCTATCTCGACAATGCAATGACCAAAAACATTTTTAGAAACATGATTTTGATGCATAAGGATCTCATAGTTGTAACTCTTTACAATTTCCTTGCAAGGCCAATATTTCAAAGGCTTTATCTGCGTAAGTTGTTTATAACAATTATACAATTACACCTTATGGATAAAGAAACACCTTTATAACATTAAACAAATAAAATATTTGATTACATGAAATCACTAAATGATAATGCCTTACAAGCCACAATGATTTGCTTATAGGGTTTACACTAACATCAATCACCATGATTTAAACATCTTCATGTTTTGGCCATATTTCTTTTGGATGAGATGATGATGTAATCGTGCAATTAGCTAGGTTGAGCTTGATTTTGATGAGATCGATGCATTATTTGTTAATTGATTGAAGAATTAAACTTGAAATCATGATAACTTTGCTTGACCTTGTGTTCAAACATAAATAGTAATGGATCTAGATTTTGATTTTCATAATGTTCTTGATCTTAAAGAGTTGAGCTAAGTTAAGCTAGCATCCAAGTGTTCGGAGTTGTAATCATGTAATATGGAAATGAAATTTAAAGTTGTTAAGCTTGATTGATGGTTCGAACAAGTAGAAATCATGATGTAGGTTTTAACCAAGCTTGAATATCCTTGCATCATGTTTTGGTCTTGCATGATTTTGATTACTCAAGTTTAGGTTAAGCTTAGGCAAGCTAAAATTGGTACTTAATTTGATGAAATGAGCTTCCATGTTAGATCTAATCTTAATGAGTTTAAATATTGATTTTGAAATGATAAGCAAGATGTTTAGTTAAAGTTAAGCTTAATTCTTATGATTTATTTATAAATAAATATGAATTTGAGTTGAAATATGTTAGATGACCACTGTAGACACATTATTTTGTTCGAGCCCTTAATTGATTTTTTCTCAATTTTAGGAGTTGGATGGAATTTTTTAGGTTTGGATCCTCTTAGATGAGTTATAGATGATATAAAGGTTCAATTGAGGTTTTGGTTAGTTTCTATGGGCTTAGTTTAACATAATATGGCATCTAAGCTTGAGTGTTCAATTTATAGGGTAGATGTTGGATTTTAAAAACCAAGACTTGGATCCCAAAATTTGAGAATGTCAAAAGTTGACTGATGTATATCTCTTAAGGAGGTTAGAGTGTTTATTAATGTCATTTGTGTGGAAAACAAACTTGTTTCAGAAGTTGAAACCAAACGTTAACAAAGGGGTAAAAGTTAACTGTAGTGTTGCCACGTGCCCGTCTTTAAAACTTCAGATGATCCAAAGGTCATAGCACGCTCGACTTAAAAATAAATGATGGTTGGTTATGGTCAAGCCTTTAAGTTATCCCTTGATTGGAATTTGGATTAGGCTTGATACTATGGAAGGGTGAGAGACCGTCACGTGAATCACTCATCCAACTAGTCTCGGATGGCCACCATGAAGTGGCCATAAACTTGGAGTTACCACCGATCATTTTAGGCTAGGCAAGATCAGATGCCTATTGAAAACAATATTTTGAGTTCGAACCCGAAACATCGGTTTAAAGATCTACAAAGCTAGAGATTCATTGGTAGGGTTCAGGAGTTGGTTACGCATGGGAAAAGAGTAAAACCCCCACGATGCTCGGAATTGGTGCCTACTAAATATGTCTTACTTCGTTCTCATCTTAATTAGTTTCATTTTTGTCATTATTTAAAAAATAATTCCTTTTGATGCATAAAGTTTTGCAAAATTGTAGATCTGAGTTTTTAATGAAAATTAGATCATCTATGTGCCTCAGAGGTATGAGGAACATAGGGATTTTTATGAAAATAATGTCCGGATTGGATTTAAAAAATTTGGATGTCTTATATTAGGCACTAGAGAGACACTAATATGGAATATTACCTTATAAATTTTATGGGAAAACAAAATTTAAATATTAATGCACGATAGTCACTACAAAAAGAAAACATATTAGTAAAATGACAAAGAATATAATCATATCATAAACTAGCAATCACAAACACAAGAGCACAAAAAGGAGGGATGATTAAAACGTATCTCATAATTGCCTTCGATTATTAAGGAACAACGGGATGACAATTTCATAGATCAGTCTAGATTCGATGGTGATTTGAGGTTCAAGGATGATTTTAATCAAAGCAGTCTAAGGCATCCAGAAGAGAGAAAATTTTGGATTTGGATTTTTAAGATAAAGCGAGGTTGGAGTATCCCCTCAGACAGGTGAGGTTGGAGTATCCTCAAAGATAGAGTTAGGAAAATATTTAGGAATAAAGAAAAAATTTGAATCTTTAATTAAAAATGAGGTTAGAGTATCCCCTTGAAGTAGTAGGGTTTGAGTATCCCTAAAGATAGAGTTAGGAAAATATATAGGTATAAAGAGAAATTTAGATTTTTAATTAAAAATAGGGTTAGAGTGCCCCATTAGAGCAATAGAGTTGAGTATCTCCATTAACGAAAATTGTAATATAAAATTTTTTATTTTTGTATTTTAGCCTTCATCTTAGTTAAAAGGGCTAGTGTTGTGGGGGAACCAACTGGATGCATTTTGAGACATTCTAACGTCTCGATAAAAAGAGATTCAAAAATTAAGTTGAAAATTAGGGACAACATCATGTCATCTCTATTCTCAAATTTTTTTAGGTGCATCAGTAGGCTTCAGAGGGTAAATAAGGTACCATTGGGAAGATAACTCAATAAGGTTTAATATAAAAATATTTAAAAAATCCTAAAAAATCATTTTCTAGGCAAAATTAATTTTTGAAGTTAAGTTTATCTCGACACTGGCAACATGTATAAGAAAAAGGGCATGATGGACTTTGGAAAATCATTCCAAGCTTATCCAAATCATTGGATCATGAAGAATACCTTTCCAGAAAGGGAATTTTATGATCTTTGTAGGAAAATATATTTGAAAATTTCATAAAAATCATCTAATGGGCCAAAATGGCCCAAACAGAATGTTGCAAGCTGGTTCCAAGGGTTTCAGATAGCAAATGTTCAAAAAATCATAACTCCCTAGTTCGGGATGATCTGAGGGCAAATAAGACATCGTTAGAAAGGTAATTCGATACCCTTTAAGGGAAAAATATAAGAAAAATCAAAGAAAAAAGTACATCATTTAAAAATGATTTTTTAAATTTGAACTAAAGTATTGCTAAGGTAAAAAATAAAGGGATTATTTGATATTCCAAGTTTCTTGAGGGTCAAATTCGATTTATGGACATTTGAATGTCCATAATACAGGGGAAAGAATGACACAGGCATCACGAGTTTATTCCATAATCCTAAAGTTGTTTAGGACAATAAAACAACTTGTTGACCATGCCATGAAGGTGTTAGACTCAAGATCAAGGCTTAGTATTTTTCCAACTAAAGGGATGTTATGTTTGCCTGAATAAAACATCTTTAAACTTGTATTATCATGAATCAAGAGCTGAAATGTTTGCTTTGTCCCCAAGAGTGGAAGACCAATTTTATGAAGGCATTAAGTCCATGATATTCTTCATCTATTGAAGGTAGCATTAACTTAACTTGGGAATTTCTTTTAAAAATTAGATTTTCAACAAACAAGCATGCATCTTGACAAGAATGACATAAATAGAGCATAACATGTGCTAAGATGAATAAGGACTAAACATATAAACATACACAAGTGACATATTAACATGGAAATAGGTGACAAAAATGTGAGAAGATGACAAATAATGTGTATGACCATATTTAACCAAAATAATGTAGGCTGAAGTTGTCAAGACAGCATTTTTATGTCATGAAACTCCTTAGAACACAAGAATATGCAGGAATATACATAAGACATGTTAAAGTGAACATTTAAGCATATGTTAAGCATGACAAGATATTTGGCCTACCATGCAATATCAAGGCATCAAGAGAACATCAACACTCTAAACTACCATAACAAGCAGCAATAATGCATGAGAACCTTAAAAGGGTCATGGTAACATGGAGAGGTCACTTAGAGGATGAAAATACTGAAAAATCAGAGAATATGCAAAGTCTAGTAGAGAAAATATACCAAGAGTTGCAAGCTTCAACATTTTCTCTGAGTAATAGTTTTGAACTTCACCTTTTTTGGGTTTAACAGCAAAATAGTGATATAAAAGAAAAAGCTTTTCAGTTAGGTATAGATAAGGGTGAGTTTTGAGGGGGACTATGGGTGAAACAAAGGTTTTTAGAAAGACTTTTGGTGATGGTTTTGAAAGGATCCAAAACTGAAGAAGAGTTTCTTAGTTTTTGGTAGGACTGGGAATATTTAAGGGGTGAAGGAATGATTAAAAGTTGAAGTTTTTTCTGCTGGGAATTTCTTTTTTGCTCTATATTTTTAGCTAAGTCCAAGGTTGGCTTATATAGCCATGTGGCTATGAAAACAAAGATAAAAAACAAGGGCATTTTAGGGTCTTGATGCATGTACCTCATGTAGAGGTCAGGTATAGTGCTCAGCTGCCATGCAAACCCATTGGTTTGCTTAACAAATATAGTGGATCTAGACTACTTTATATAGTTGAGCATTGGGTAAGTTCAGCCTTACCCTTTGACTAATTGCCTAATGTCATGAAATGTCCTTTGTTATTGGCTATTTGGACCTTAAAATTTTGCTTAAATCTAATCATCGGCCCAAAGTTAAAGCCTGGTATGAATTTTGATGATTTTTGGTGCAAAAAACTTGTTTGAATCAATGGTGCAATAGCTGAAAAATGGCTCAGACTAGTCAAATATGTCTTTATGTATCAATATAGAACATTGTGTATTGATACACAAGGTAATTTTTACCCATGAGTATCGATACAACGAGATGTGTATCGATACTAAGAGCAAAAAATGTTTCTAATCTTGAAACTTAGAGGCATGTATCGATACTTCATGGATTTGTATCGATACTTATGCTTGTGTACTGATACATTTTGCCAAAAATCACAACTTTAGCCATTACAAAGGCCTATATCGATACAAACATGCTAGGTATTGATACCAAACCCTTTTGTATTGATACTACATGTGAAAATTCAAGTTTTTGGCACCATAAGGCCTCGTATCAATACTTATGCACTAATATAACTTGTACGTACTTGTGGCTCCTTGACCTACCTTGGTCATAAATAGCAGGAAATTGATCCATATACTCATCTAAATGACTCCAATCACATCGTGGAAAATGATCTTTGATGCCTTATTTTTATTTTTTCTTCAATGTGACCCATAGGCATTTCAGACTTTCAAAAAAAAAAAATTTTACCTAGCGTCCCTAATAGTGCTTAACAACACAGCACCTAGCAGTCGTCCCCCAGTTTTTATTTCAATTTTTAATTTTATCATCCTTCAATTGAGTCTTGGGGTGCCAAACATGGGCGGACAAAATGAGGTGTCTACAGTAGGCGAAGTCAACTTTTAAGCTTAGACTTAGACTTTGAAATTACATGATTTATACAATTCATATTTCAAAATTAATCACACCAAAATGGAATTGAATATGGATTTTAGGTCAAAAGAGTGCAATTGAGATCGGGTCACATAAGACTTTAGGAATTTAGAATGCTAGGAACTCTCGAAGGCTTAATCCAAAAGGTCTGGGATAGAAAATTTTAGAGTTTTTTGGAAAAAGCCATTAGGACACATTTTTACTATAAGATGGGACATAAAATTGCATTTTTACATGTAAATATCATGATCAATTGAATGACAAAAAAATTTGTACAAGACAAGTGTAGAATACTGCCATAGCCGAATTCAACATATGATTAATATGCTAAATGCTCATCCATTCATTAAGGGCATTAATATTATTTCTCCATAATTTTGTTAGTAGGTTAGTGATTAATGTAAAATTACCTTAGGGGGATTTAAGCTTAAATCACTAACCTAGAGGTCTATAAATAGGGGAGGCTATTCTTAGAAACTTTAAATGCATATAAAATTTTAAAAAGTCTAGAATATTCATTTTTCAAGCTCTCATCAATTTTAGGAAAAGATCAAGCTTGAAGTTGGTATAATCTCCAACTTTTCTCTTTAATTTCAGTTTAGTTTCATGATTTTGATGATTGAAACATGCTTTTATAGGGATAAATGCTATTCGGCTATGATAAATTCATGATCTCGTTTTGTTCGAATGCTTTTGCGCTTCCATGATCTATTGATTTTCTTTGATTTTAATCTATGATTTACTTGATTCCATGTTGTTCTAAGCTTGATTGAGTGTTTACTTATTGAAACCTAACTTGAATCATGATAATAAGCTTGACTAAAGTGTACATGAGTCCTCCTTAAGTTTAGGTTTTTACCAACATGATTTCTTAGGATCCTAATGTTTAAAGCTTAGTTGAGCTAGGATCTTAGTATATTAAGCTAAAATCTCAAGGTTTAAAGTTGACATCCTTAGTGTCTTAGCTCACTTGAAGTTAGAACATGAGAAAAGTAAAGAATAGTTTGGCTAGCTTAGGTTAGTTTGACTTGTACTTAGTTAATGAAATCTTGCATAATCTTGCTAGAACTTGAATCTAGTAATGAATGATGAAATTCTAGGTTCTTGAACTAAATGAAGCATTTGAACAACCTTAAGCATCCTTAACTAGGTTTGACCATTTTAGATTCTTAGTATCTTTGATTTAATCCTGCATAATTAACGCTTAATTGGTGAAATCTTAATGAATTATGTTAGGTTGAACTTGGCAAGCTAAAATTAATGCTTAATTTATTGAAATTGAAAGCTTACATATTTAATTGTTGAGCTCAATGACTAAAAGCCTGCTTTGATTGTTAATCATGTTGATTGAATTGTATCCAAGCTTTTTCTCTTGTGATTGATTGTTAATTGATGTTTAGATGAGCATAATTAGTTTAGGACTATTCAACTTAGGCGAAATTGTGTTTAAAATAAGTTTTATGGATGATTAATTGCTAAAACTATAGATTGGTTGACAATGTTTGATAAAATTCATGTTAGAGTGTTTAAAATGTCTAAAAGCCTTGTTTTTCTAGAAAAAAACCCCAAGGGCAAATCTTGGTTCACTTAATCAATAGGTGGGTTAAGGTTTGATTGTGTTTAAAAGTTCTTACATGAATAACTTGGGGACATCAAATAAAATAGCTTGATTTAAAGTTGATTTTGCAATTAAAAGTGTTTTTTAATGTTTAAACATGTTTTATTGAGTCTAAACTTGATAAGCCTTTATGTGGGTCATTAGCTGATGTTTAGATGGGCCAAATAATGGTGTTTAATGTCACTTGGTTGCTAGCTCCAACACACAAATGAGTGGCATTGGTGTGCCTTTCACTTGTTGGGCATAAATAATAATGGATAAAGCAATAAAAGTGGAGACATTTGTATGACTTCGAAGCATATCGCCAATTTTAGAAAACATAGTTCTAGGTTGAGTCGTTTAGAGGTCCTTGTTGTTTCCTTAAATAGGACATTCATGGAGTCTCTTTGGTCTTATTATTGAATGTTCAAATGTTTGAAAACATGTTACAAAATATTGGCAAAACAAATCATGATCACAAGTTATGTTCGAGTTATTATTGCAGTCCAGCATAGTAGTCTTGCGAAAAGAAATATCTTCAAGTAGGTTATAGACCTTAATAACTTTTTTTTATATTTTTCCTATAATCCTCATTGATTAGGCTACCTGATACGCTTTTAAAGCTTTCAATTTCATTTTTCAACAAACACAAAAAAAATCCAGAAATATGAGCTATTCACAAAGCTTTAAATGTTGCGCCTGATCAGTAATTATAACTATTTTTGATAAGGATAATCACCTTTGTGCATTTTTCTCATATTTTAGATAACATTAGAATGAATAAGCTTTCTGAGCATGTATGGCTCATTCAGTAGATATTTTGGATGACCTAGGAAGAAAATCTAGAATACAAGCTGGTTGGATGTGTTATGTGATGTAGTAGTGTCCAATTAAAAAATTGACTTGACAACTAGAATGATATTCTAGCATTTTTTAGTATTTTTATGTTGAAAAATAATGAGTCATCATTCATAGAATTTGATTTGGTGATTTTATGTGATAGGAATAATCTAGAATAAATTCAAAGAGCTTGAAAGGTTAAATTTGTCCTTTGTTTCAAATCTCTTTAGGTTTGATGTTCATTATTCTGAGGCATTTTGATGTCTCAAAATTTATTCCAAAAATCATGTTTAGTGTATCAATAGGGATAGATGTCCCTAGTGGCCCACATTAGAGCTTCCAAGTTAAATTAATTTAAAATTGATTTTTAATCAGGTTTTCAAAGTTATGATTTCTTTAATTTAGTTTAAGTGTACTAATTTGTGGTTTCTTTTAAATTTAGTGTAAGCCATGCAAGCCAATCATTATGGCTTGTAAGGCATTAGCATTTAGTGATTACAAGTAATCAAACATTATATTTATTTCATGCTATAAAGGTATTTCTTTATCCATAAGGTGTAACTGTATAATTGTTGTAAACTTATATAGATAGAGCCCATGAAACATATTGGCCTTACAAAGGAAGTGTAAAAAGTTACAATTATGAGATCCTTATGCATCAAAGCCATGTTTTTAAAAATGTTCCTAGTCATCGTATTATAGAGATAGGGCATTGAAAATGCACAAAAACTGGCATATGTAAGCTTTCACGCATTTGCTATTTGCAACTGATCTCATATGTGGAAGTATAAATTTACTTGGGGACATCATATAAGGGCTTGTGAGGACAATAAGTTCACTGAACATTACCCACATGAGAGTTCCATTTGTTATTTCACTCAAGTATCTATGGAAATACTCTAATGTATTAGTAGTGTAAATGATCCTTAGACTTATGACATTAGGTCATTTCACTTGAGAAGTGTCATTTGATTCTATCACCAACGGGTCCATAATAGATTGATGCTTATGATAGGGTGGTTTTAGGTATGACATGAGTCATATGGTAAGTGAATAAGTAGTCTAGAGATGATTCATCACCCTAAGTGAGATGAGGGGACATATCCCACATATACCTAGCTCGTGTTAACTCAAAGTCTTTGGCCAATATAATATTGATTATGGAGTTAACACATAGGGTTACGTACTAATATCAAATAAGCTAAGAGTAGAAACTAAACCACACTTTTGCTAATTTTTGGATATATGATAAAATGATATTTATTATACTAGGATATTAAACAATGAAGCGCTTGTGAAAACCATATTGACACTCCCTACATGTTAGAAAGCCATGATGCATTGCTAGATGCCAATCTTGGTCTATAAATATAAAATATTCTTAATTGGGCTATTATTATATTTATTGCCAATATGATGGAGGCCTAATGGTTCACACAGATAAGGGTGATTAGTTAAGATTAAATTAAGACTAGGCTTATATGTTTAATACAAATAATGGTTACTCATGCTCGATATGAATAAGTTCATATGGGCCAAAGGCAAAATTGTCATTTCCTAAGAAGTAAAATTTTAAATCTTAGGCTATATAAACCCATATTTTCCATCCTTCATTGTAGAAGAGAGGTTTAAAATTTTGGCCAAGAATATGTTAGACTTAAATTGCATTTCGGCCTAAAAAGCTTCAAGAACATTGCGCCATTCTTGTTTCCTTAGAGAAAATTTTTTTTCTTCATCTATTTTTAAGTAATAAATCAAGTTCTTCTAAATGGAAGGGAGGATAAATTGAAATCTAAGCTGGTAACATGGATCTCGGTAGTAAAGTCTCTTCCTTATTAGAGGCTTTTTGGGTTGCCTATGTGGAAAATCGTTAGAGGGTTGATGCTTTAATAGCTTTGGTTTATGACAACCAGGCTCAGTGTACGTGTTCTTGTGTCATGGAATTGCTAAAAAACTTCTCAAGATTAAGGTACCTTTGAATCTTGAATAATCTTTTATGTTTCTTGATCTAAAACATTAATCAAGATCTCATAAGACGATCCTCTTTAGGGAGTCTTGACTTACTTTGTTTAATTTATTTCTATTGCCATATTCTTGTTCTATTTATAAAGTTTTTGTAATCTAATTACTTGTTATCCTGAGGCATCCTACAAGTGGTATCAAGGCCTCTTTGCATTGATTTGATTAAACAAATGTTTTAGTTGTTATCGATTAAGGAATTTGCTATTTTGATGTTATCTTGATTCATTCTTGAATTTAAAAGTAAAAGAATTATTTCTTTTTGATTTTTAAATTTCCATTAATTCATGTTTATTATTCAATTTTAGTTAGTTAAAATATGATTTTATTAATTAAATTGATTTTGGAGTTATTGGTTAACAATTTGATGTTGATTAGTGCTAGGTTGGCTCTGTTTTGGTGTTTTTCTTATTTTCCACCCTTCAAAATGCCATGAAAAATTCATAATACTTTTTGGAAAAATCAAGTTAAGATTAGAGTTGAAAGCATTTCAATTCCAAGAAAAAAGGAGTCTACTATGTGTACCAACGCTTGTGGCATCTTGTCTTCTTTCTTGGATCTTGGTGCAGCATCAATAATAGTAAACAATTGCTATAAATTTACTATATTTTTAGAGATTTAATGGGAGGAAGAGAATAGTGTTTGAGTTGTAGGGCTAGAATAGCCATGATAGGGATAGTCCTAGTTAGACTAGGATTCTTCCAATATTACACCAATACAATCCTACTTAGAGTAAGACTTTTCAAATTTTAATTTTCTAGAAATTTAAACTCTGATATGATTAGATTAAATTAAAATTAAAACAAAATTAAAATTAAAAAAAATGGTAAAAGTTAGTAGGGCTGGCGTAAGACACCTTTTTAAGTGGTTGAATCTAATTTAAACTCTTACATATCATAAAACACCTAATTATTGAATTATATTATTTTTCTTAAATTGTTTAATATATAAATTGGATATACAGATAAACATGGAATCAAAATTCAGTTAATTTGGTTAATTGAAAAAATATATTTAATTTAAATGATTAAGCTTATTTTGAAAAGCTTTGTTCTATATGATTAGAGTAAATGCTAATCATGTAAAAAAATTATTTTTTAATTAAATTAAATATGGATAAATTATTTTAGCACAAAAAGTTAGTAACTTGTATTTAAAACACATGTTTATATATATTCATAATTGTTGCGAATGTATGTGATGCTTATGGACTAGGCCCAATATGTTTGTGGATATATGGTTAATTGTTTATGGATGTTCAATTATTTGAAATAGGGTTTGCATGCCCTGCCTTATCTCTATTTTCTCTGAGGTTGTAAAATTGTTTTCACACCCAAATCTCCTCGAATGTAACTCGAGGTTTCTTCATTGCAAATGTAAATAGATTACGTAAGTGTAAAATCAGGGCTAGGTAGGAAAAACATTGTAACTCGAAGATGGAGATCTAAGTAAAGGCATTATGAAGCTCCGGAGATTGCAAGAAGCTTTTGAAGACTTTGTATCTAGTCACCTAGGAATTGACTAAGCAATTTCCTTTAATAGCTTAAGGAAATTGCATTAGTTAGTAGTCCATAATCATCCAAGTAGTATGCATGATAGTAGATTTATTTTATGCAATATTATAAATGCTTTGCATGCAAATTTGATGTGACCTTAATTAAAAGATAAAATAAACAAACGAAATCCCTTGTACAAGTTTAAGTCACATGCTTTGCATGATAAAGACACCTTCCATTATTCATAACAATATACTCAAGCTTCAGCTGAAGGTGATTTGTTGAGTCACTTAAAGTCCCTTCTACCTAAATGGCATGAGTTATAAGTAATTGGTCTTACTCAACTAACGTTGTATGGTTCGAATTTGTTGCAATTGACCATATGATATTAGAGGTGATATGAGAAACGTATATGATGCATTTAGGAAAATAGTTACTACCTCACTGATTTGGGAGTTGCATAAAGATGCAATTTGTAAGCTATATTACCTACCCAACTAGGCTTGTTGTATTTTGTTGAGTCATTAAGGTTGCAACAAGTTAAAAGAGATCCCAACCCATTAGAAATACTTTGAAGTGACTTTTGAATAATAGTAAGGGCTATTATTTTGAAAAATTAGCAAGAGGACTAATAAAGCTTTAATACCTTGTCATTACTAGTTTAATACATGAATAACTAATTAATACTTGTTTTATAATAGATTGTTGTTAATGGTTTTTTTATTAACTACACTATGAGGCATACTTGATGCCATAAGCCCAAAGTGTGTGGACTTGTATGTGAAATTGAAAAGAGTGCTTAATAAAAGGAAGGTAGCTGACCTTCACATGATTGAGTTGAACTATTCTATTATTAATACTACCTCCTGGATAATAGATTCAGGATGTGGATCTCACTTATGTAATGACATAAGCTTTTTAAAGAATAGTAGAAAATTGGGCTTTAATGAGGTAATTCTGATAAGGGACAATGGATCAAAAGTTGAGGTCACTGCCTTTAGAACCTACACTTTATTATTGCCTACAAGCATCACACTAGAACTAAAAGAATGTCTTTGTGTTCCAAGATTGTGTAGAAACATCATTTCATTTTCATACTCACTAAGAATGATAATTTTGAGTTTAGGATGAAATGCAATAGTTGTTCAATCTTCCTAAATGGTATGGCCTATGGATTAGCCTCATTACAGAATAGGTTCTATGTATTATATCCATATATGCCTTTACTAAATATGGATGTGAAGAAAGCAAAAAGCAATGACCTAAGTAAAACCTACATCTGGCATTATAGATTTGGTCATATTAATGAGACTAGGATAGCCAAGTTATACAAACAAGTCTATCTAAAACCATTTGATTATGAATCAGATGGAACATGTGAATTTTGTTTCCTTAGTAAGATGACTGAGTCACCTTTCACTAGTAAAAGTGAAAAAGGATAGTGATTTATTGGGCCTTGTACAGTTCGATACATGTGGGCCAATAAATACAATAGCTAGACATGGCCATTCCAACTTCATTACCTTTATCAATGATTACTCTAGGTATAAGTCTAAAGCTATAGAAAAGTTCAAAGAGTATAAGGTTGAAGTAGAGAAACAAACTGGCAAAAGTATTCTTACTCTTCGATCTAATCGAGAAAGAGAATATTTAAGTCAGGAATTCTTAGGTCATCTAATAGAAAATGGTATTCTGTCGCAATGGACTCCACTCAAAACTTCACAACATAATAGAGTGTCTAAAAGGAGAAATCGAACCTTTTGGACATGGTTCATTCCATGATGTCTAAGGTTAAACTTTTAATATCCTTTTAGGGATATGTCTTAGAAACTATTGCTTATATTCTATAAGGATCCATCCAAATTTATTGATAAGGCACGATATGAGATAACGAAAGATAAAAAGCTAGACAGTCTTACATAAGGATTTGGGGATGCACTGATTAACATTTTAATAGTTACCAAGGCAAAATCAATTCGGATTGTGCTTGCTATAGTTACATATCATGATTATGAGATATGGCAGATGGATGTAGAAACCGCATTCCTTAACAAGAATTTGCAAGAGGAACTATACATGAAATAACCTGATGATTTTATGTCTAAGTTAAATACAAATCATGTAGACTAAAAAATCAATATATTAGTTAAAGCAAGCTTCATGGAGTTGGAATATCAGATTTAATAAAGCATTTAAAGAATTTAGCTTCATAAAGAATCTTGATAATCCTCTGTCTAGAAGAAGCTGAATAGGCAAGCTATTATTTTCTTTTTACTATATCTTGATAACATATTACTCATAGGAAACAACATACAAATGCAGCATGCCACTAATGTTTAGCTATCCAGACAATTCTCCATGAAGGATTTGGGAGAAGTAGCATACATTATGGGAATTAAGATCTATAGAGATAGACTGAAAAGGTTGCTTGGCTTATCCTAATCCACTTACATAGGTAAGCTGCTAAATAGATTTAGCATGAAATACTCTAAGAGAAGAAACTTGCCTTTTGTACTTGGCATGCATTACTCAAAAGAGTTGTATCCTAAGACATTCAATGGAAAAACACATATGGAAAGGCTAAACTCCTCGTTAAGGGTTGACTAATGGTAGTTTCTAATCTAATAGGGTTGATAGAAAACCAAAAAGTGATTTTGTATTTACCCTTAATGGTGCTATAATCAATTAAAATGTTCTAAATAGGCTACAACTATAGGCTTACCAATTGAAGCTGAATACATTTTTGCATATGAGGTCACAAATGAGGCAGTCGGATGAAGAAGTTTATCATCAAACTTGGTGTAGTTGCAAACATTATTGATCCAATACCACTTTACTTGATAAAAATAGAGCCATAGCTCAAGCTAAGGAACCAAGGTCTCATCACAAATCCGAACATGTGTTATGGTAGTAACACATCATTAGAGACATTATAGACAGATGTGATGTTATTCTAGAATGAGTACCCACTGAAGAGAACTTAGCTGATTTTTTCACTAAAATTCTATCCTAGTAGAAACATGATTATCATATAGAGAGCATAAGACTCAGATATATGGGGGATTAGCTTTAGTGCAAGTGGGAGATTGTTAGTGTAACCCCTATAAGCCAATCGTTATGGCTTATGACGCATTAGCATGTAATAATATCATGTAATCAAATATTATATTTATTTAGTGTTATAAAGGTATTTCTTTATCTATAAGGGGTAACTGTATAATTGTTATAAACAACTTATATAGATAAAGCCCATAAAGCACATTGGACTTGCAAGGGAATTATAAAGAGTTACAATTATGAGATCCCTATGCATCAAATTCATGCTTCTAAAAATATTCTTAGTCTTCGTATTGTCAATATAGTGCATTGACAATGTGCAAAGATTGGCATATGTAAGCCTCCATGCATTTGATGCTTGTAACTGATCTCATTAGTTGAAGTATAAAGATACTTGGGGACATCATATGGGATTTTGTTATGGTAACAAGTTCAACAAACATTACCTGCTATGAAAGTTCCATTTGATATTTCACATAAGTACCTATGAAAATACTCTTATGTGTCAGTAATGTAAATTATCCTTAGACTTATGATACCAGGTCATCTTATATGAAGCATGCCACGCTTTGATTCCATCTCCAACAAGTCCATAATAGATGGATGCTTAAAGTAAGGTGGTTTTAGGTATGGCATGAATCGTATTGTAAATGAGTGGCCTAAAGAGGATTCATCACCTTAAGTGATATAAAGGGACACATTTTACATGGACCTGGCCCGCGTTAACTTAAAGTCCTTGGCCAAGGCAATATTGATTATGGAGTTAAATATAGGGGTTGCATGCTAATATGGAATGAGCTAAGAGTAGGCAGTAGGCACTAAACCATGCTTTTTCTAATTCCTTGATATGTGATGAAAAGATATTTATTACACTAAGATATTGAACACTAAAAGGCTTGTCTAGAGGGAACATGATTGTAGTGCCTAATCATAAAGGGAAAATATCACGTATCCCAAAGAGGAAAACATGATTGTAGTGCTCATCATGAAATGAATGGAGATTATTACAAGAATCCAAGTTTGTCTCATTTGATGAATAAACTTTAACTATAGAGAAAATGGTGGAAAGTACAGCTTTTCTTACCAAACCATAGCACCAATATCATGTGTCCTAATGTGGGGAATATGGTTGTAGTGCCTAATCAAAAAAAGAATGGAGATTATTACAAGATTCCAAGTTTGTCTCATTTAACGGATAAACTTTGACTATGAAGCAAACGGTGGAAAAAAAATCTTTTTTAGACAAACAAAAGCATCAATATCGTCTACTCTAACGAGGAGAACATGATTGTAGTGCGCAATCACAAAAACAAAATATCGTGTATCCCAATGAAGAGAACATGATTGTAAGCCCAATCACAAAAAGAATGGATATTATTACAGGAATCCAAGTTTGTTTCATTTGACGGATAAACTTTGATTCTAAGGGAAATTATGGAAAAAAGCTTCTTTTTCCAAACCAAAGCAGCAAAATCATGTATTGCAATGAGGAAAACGTGATTGCAGTGCCTATCACAAAAAAATGAGATTATTATGGGAATACAAGTTTGTCTCACTTGATGGTTGAACTTTGATTATAAGGAAAATAGTGGAAAAAAAAGCTTTTCTTGCCAAACCAAAGCATTAATATCATGTGTCCCAATAGGGAGAACATGGTTGTAGTGCCCAATCACAAAAAGAATGGAGATTATTATGAGAAGCCAAGTTGATCTCATTTAACAAATAAGCTTTGATTATAGGGAAAATCATGGAAAGAAAAGCTTTTCCTACCAAACCAAAGCATCAATATCGTGTGTCTTAATAGGGATAACATGGTTGTAGTGCCCAATCACGAAAAGAATGGAGATTATTATAAGAATCCAAGTTTGTCTCACTTGACGGATGAACTTTGATTATAAGGAAAATTATGGAAAAAAAAGCTTTTTCTACTAAATCAAAGCGTGAATATCATGTGTCCCAATAAGGGGAACATGATTGTAGTGCCGAATCCCAAATAGAAAGAAGATTAAGATGAGAATCCAAGTTTGTCTTATTTGGGGGATGAACTTTAATTACAAGGAAAATGGTGGAAAAAAAGCTTTTTTTCCCAAACCAAAACATCAATATCATGTGTTCTAATAGGAAGAACATGGTTGTAGTGCCCAATCACAGAAAGAATAAAGATTATTATGAAAATCCAAGTTTGTCGCATTTGATGAATGTACTTTGACAACAAGGAAAATGGTGAAAAGAAAACCTTTTCTTGCTAAACCAAAGCATCAACATCGTGTGTCCCAGTGAGGGGAACATGGTCATAGTGCCCAATCAAAAAAAGAATAGAGATTATGATGAAAATCCAAGTTTGTCTTATTTGATGGATGCGCTTTGATTATAAGAAAAATTTTAAGAAGAAAAGCTTTTCTTGTTGAACCAAAGCTTAAATATCATTTTTCCTAATAGGGAGAATTGGTTGTAATGCCTAATCACAAAAAGAATAGAGATTCCTATAACATTCCAACTTTGTATCATTTGATGGATAAACTTTGATTATGAGGTAAATGGTGGAAAAAAAATCTTTTCCAGCCAAACCAAAGCATCAATATTGTGTATTCTAATGAGGGGAACTTGATTGTAATGCCCAATCACAAAACAAAAATATCGTGTATCCCAATAAGGAGAACATGATTGTGGTGCCCAATCATGAAAAGAATGAATTACGAGAATCAAGTTTATCTCATTTGATGGATGACCACTGATTATAAGGAAAATGGTGGCAAGAAAAGCTTTTCTTGCCAAACCAAAGCATCAAATATCATGTGTCCCAATAGGGAGAACATGGTTGTAGTACCCAATTATAAAAAAAATGGAGATTATCATTTTGCCAAACCAAACCAGAAATATCATATGTCCCAATGAAGGGAATATGGTTGTAGTGCCCAATAAAAAAAATGGATATTATGACGAAAATCCAAGTTTGTCTCATTTTATGGATGAACTTTGATTATAAGGAAAATGGTGGAAAGAAAAGTTTTTCTTGCTAAACCAAAGCATCAATATCATCTGTCTCGATAGGGAGAACATGGTTGTAGTGCCCACTCATAAAAAGAATGGCGATTGTTACGAGATTCCAAGTTTGCATCATTTGGCGAATAAACTTTGATTATAAGGTAAATGGTGGAAAGAAAATCTTTTTTAGCCAAACTAAAGCATCAATATCATGTATTCCAATGAGGAGAACATGATTGTAGTGCTCAATCACAAAAAGGAAATATCGTGATCCCAATGAGGAGAACATGATTGTAGTGCCCAATCTCGAAAAGAATAGAGATTATTATGAGAATCTAAGTTTGTCTCATTTGGCAGATAAACTTTGATTATAAGGTAAATGGTCAAAAATCTTTTTTAGCCAAACCAATGCATCGATATTGTGTATTCCAATGAGGAAAACATGAGTGTAGTGCCTAATCACAAAAAGAAAATATCATGATACCAATGAGGAGAACATGATTGTAGTGCCCAATCATGAATAGAATGGAGATTATTACGAGAATCCAAGTTTGTCTCATTCGATGAACGAACCTTGATTATAAGGAAAATGGTAGAAATAAAAGCTTTTCATCCTAAACCAAAGCACCAATATCATGTGTCCCAATTAGGGGAATATGGTTGTAGAGCCCAATCAAGAAAAGAATAGGGATTATGAAGAAAATCCAAGTTTGTCTCATTTGATGGATGAACTTTGATTATAACAAAAATGGTAGAAAAAAAAAGCTTTTCTTGCCCAACCAAAGCTTCAATATCAGGTGTCCCAATAGGGAGAACGTAGTTGTAGTGCCCAATCACAAGAAGAATGGAGATTACTATGAGATTCAAAGTTTCTCTTAATTGATAGATAAACTTTGATTATAAGGCAAATGGTGAAAAAAAAATCTTTTCTAGCCAAACTAAGGCATCAATATCATGTATTCCAATGTAGGGAAGATGATTGTAATGCCCTATTATAAAAGAAAAATAACGTGTATCCCAATGAGGAGAACATGATTGTAATGCTCAATCATGAAAAGAATGAAGATTATTACAAGAATCTGAGTTTATCTCATCTGACGAATGAACTTTGATTATAAGGAAAATGGTGGAAAAAAAAGCTTTTCTCGCTAAACCAAAGTACCAATATCGTGTGCCCTAATGAAGAGAATATGGTTATAGTGTCCAATCAAAAAAAGCATGGACATTATGATGAAAATCATATCATGTGTCCCATTAGGGATAACATTGTTATAGTGCCCAATCACAAAAAGAGTGGAGATTATTACGAGAATCCACATTTATCATATTTGAGGGATGAATGAAAAGAAAAGCTTTTCTTACCAAACCAAAGCATCAATATCATTTGTGCCAATAAGGGGAACATGGTTGTAGCGCCCCATCAAAAAAAGAATGCAGATTATGATAAAAATCTAGGTTCATCTCATTTGACAGATGAACTTTGATTAAAATGAAAATGTTGAATGAAAAGCTTTTCTTACTAAACCAATGCATCAATATCATGTGACCCAATAGAAAAAACATGGTCGTAGTGCCCTATCACTAAAAAATGGAGATTATAATGAGATTCCAAGTTCATCTTATTTGATGAATAAACTTTGACTATAAGGCAAATGGTGGAATGAAAATCGTTTCTAGCTGAACCAAAGAATCCATATCGTGTATTCCAATGAAGAAAACATGATTGTAGTGCCCAATCACAATAAGAAAAAATCATGTATCGCAATGAGGAGAATATGATTGTAATGCCCAATCACAAAAAGAATGGAGATGATTACGGAATCCAAGTTTGTCTCATTTGCAGGACAAACTTTGATTTTAAAGAAAATGGTGGAGAAAAAACATCTCCTACCAAACCAAAGCTTCAAAATTGTGTATCCCAGGGAGGGAACTTGATTGTAGTGCCCAATCACAAAAAGAATAAAGATTATTATGAGAATCAAACTTCATCTCAATTGATGGATGAACTCTAATTATAAGGGAAATGGTGGAAAGAAAAGCTTTTCTTGCCAAACCAAAGCATCAATATCATGCATCCCAATGAATGGAAACATGGTTACAGTGCCTAATCAAAAAAAGAATGGAGATTATGACAAAAATCCAAGTTTCTCTAATTTTACAGATGAACTTTAAAAAATGATGGAAAGAAAAGGTTTTTCTACCAAACCAAAGCATCAATATCATGTGCCTAATAGGGAGAACATGGGTGTAGTGCCCAATCACAAAAAGAATAGTGATTATTATGAGATTCCAAGTTTGTCTCACTTGACGGATAAACTTTGATTATAATGCAAATGGTGGAAAGAAAATCATTTCTAGCAAAACTAAAGCATCAATATCGTGTATTCCAATGAGGGAAACATGATTGTAGTGCCCAATCACAAGCATAAAATATCATCTATCTGAATAAGGAGAACATTATTGTAGTGCCCAGTCACAAAAAGAATGAGGATTATTACAAGAATCCAAGTTTGTCTTATTTGACGATGAACTTTGATTATAAGGAAAATGGTGGATAGAAAATAATTTCTTGCCAAATCAAAGCACCAATACCATGTGTCCCAAGGAGGGGAACATGGTTGTAACACCCAATTAGAAAAAGAATGGAGATTATGATGAAAATCCAAGTTTGTCTAATTTGGCGGATGAACTTTGATTATAAGGAAAATGGTGGAAAGAAAAGCTTTTCTTCCCAAACCAAAGCACAAATATCAATTGTCCTTATAGGGAGAACATGGTGGTAGTGCCCAATCACGAAAAGAATGGAGATTATTATGAGAACCCAAATTTATCTCATTAGATGAATGAACTTTGATTCTATGAAAAATAGTGGAAAGAAAAGCTTTTCTTGCCAAGCCAAAGCACCAATATCGTGTGTCCCAATAAGGGGAAGATGGTTGTGTTGCCTAATTAAAAAAGGAATGGCAATTGTGATGGAAATTCAAGTTTGTCTCATTTGGCAGAAGAACTTTGATTATAAAGAAAATGGTGGAAAGAAAAGCTTTTCTTGCCAAACCAAAGCATCAATATCATGTATCCCAATAGGGAGAACATGTTTGTAGTGCCCACTCACAAAAAGAATGGAGATTATTATGAGATTCTAAGTTTGTCTCATTTGGCAAATAAACTTTGATTATAAGGTAAATGGTGGACAGAAAATCCTTTCTAGCCAAACCAAAGCATCAATATAATGTATTCCAATGTGGAGAGCGTCATTGTTGTGCCTAATCACAAAAAAAAAAAAATTCGTGCATCCTAATAAGAAGAACATGGTTGTAGTGCCTGGTCATGAAAAGAATGGAGATTATTACGAGAATCCAAGTTTGTCTCATTTGACGAATGAACATTGATTATAAAGAAAATGGTGGAAAGAAAATCTTTTCTTACTAAACCAAAGCGCCAATATCATGTGTCCCAATGAGGGGAATATTGTTGTAGTGCCCAATAAAAAAAAAATGAAGATTATGATGAAAACTCAAGTTTGTTTCATTTGATAGACAGACTTTGATTATAACAAAAATGGTGGAAACAAAAGCTTTTCTTGCTAAACCAAAGCAGCAATATGTTGTGCCCTATTAGGGAGAACATGGTTGTATTGCCTAATCACAAAAAGAATGGAGATTACTATAAGATTCAAAGTTTTTCTCGTTTAACAGATAAAGTTAGAATATAAGGCAAATGGTGCAAAAGATATTTTCTAGCCAAAGCAAAGCATCAATATGATGTATTCCAATGAGAGGAATATGATTGTAGTACCTAATCATAAAATAAAAATATCATGTATCCCAAAGAGGAGAACATGATTGTAGTGCCTAATCATGAAAAGAATGAAGATTATTACTAGAATCCAAGTTTGTCTTATTTGACGAATGACCTTTGATGACAAGAAAAACGGTGGAAAGAAAAGCTTTTCTTGCCAAGCCAAAGCACAAATATCATGTGTCCTAATAGTGAGAACATGGTGGTAGTGCTTAACCACGAAAAGAATGGAGATTATTACAAGAATCCAAGTTTGTCTTTTTAGATGAATGAACTTTGATTGTTTGGAAATTAGTGAAAAGAAAAGCTTTTCTTGCCAAACCAAAGCACCAATATCGTGTGTCCCAAAGAGGGGAATATGGTTGTGGTGCCTAATCAAAAAAGGAATGGCGATTATGATAAAAATCCAAGTTTATCTTGTTTGACGGAAAAACTTTGATTGTAAGGAAAATGATGGAAAGAAAAGCTTTTCTTGCCAAACCAAAGCATCAATATCATGTGTCCTAATAGGGAGAACATGGTTGTAGTGCCCATTCACAAAAGGAATGGAGATTATTATGAGATTTTAAGTTTCTCTCATTTGGCAGATAAACTTTGATTATAAGGTAAATGGTGGAAAAAAAATCTTTTCTAGCCAAAATAAAGTATTAATATCATGTATTCCAATAAGGAGAACGTCATTGTCATGCCTAATCACAAAAAAAAATATCATGTATCCCAACGAGGATAACATGATTGTAGTGCCCAATCACGAAAAGAATGGAGATTATAACGAGAATCCAAGTTTGTCTTATTTGACAAATGAGCTTTGACTATAAGGAAAATGGTGGAAAGAAAATCTTTTCTTGCCAAACCAAAGCACCAAATCGTGTTTCCCAATGAAGGGAATATGGTTGTAGTTCCCAATCGAAAAAAGAATGGAGATTATAATGAAAATACAAGTTTGTTTCATTTGATGGACAAACTTTGATTATAACAAAAATGGTAGAAACAGAAGCTTTTCTTGCCAAACCAATGCATCAATATCTAGTGTCCCTATAGGGAGAAAATGGTTGTAGTGCTCGATCTAAAAAAGAATAGAGATTAGTACGAGATTCCAAGTTTTTCTTGTTTGATGGATAAACTTAGATTTTAAGGCAAATGGGGGAAAGAAAATCTTCCTAGCCAAACGAAAGTGTCAATATGATGTATTCCAATAAGAGGAAGATGATTATAGTGCCTAATCACGAAAAGAATGAAGATTATTACGAGAATCCAACTTTGACTCATTTGACGAACAAACTTCGATTATAAGGAAAATGGTGGAAAGCAAAGCTTTTCTTACTAAACCAAAGCACCAATATCATGGGTCCTAATGAAGGGAACATATTTGTAGTGACCAATCAGAAAAGGAATGGAGATTATGATGAAAATCAAAGTTTGTCTCATTTAATGGATGAACGTTTATTATAAGGAAAATGGTGGAAAGAAAAGCTTTTCTTGCCAAACCATAGCATCAATATCGCGTGTCCCAATGAGGGGAACATGGTCGTAGAGCCCAATAAAAAAAATGGAGATTATTACGAGAATCCAAGTTTGTCTTATTTGATGGATGAAGTTTGATTGCAAGGAAAATGGTGGAAAGAAAAGCTTTTCTTACCAAACTAAAGCATCAATATCATGTGTCCTAATAGGGAGAACATGGTTGTAGTGCTCGATCATGAAAAGAATGGGGATTATTTCGAGAATCCAAGTTTGTGTCATTTGATGGGTGAACTTTAATTATAAAGAAAATGGTGGAAACAGAAGCTTTTCTTAGCAAACCAAAGCAACAATATTGTGTTTCCCAATGAGGGGAACATGGTTGCAATTAGACCTGCTCAAGGGCCGGGCTACCCACCCAAGCCCGAAGGTCTGTCCGAAATTTGGGAGGGTTTGGACAAACCTAATAGGCCCGAAAAATGGGCCTGGACAAAAAAAATAGGCCTGATTAAAAAATGGGCCAGGCCTTGGGTTTGACTTTCAAAGCCCTAGCCCAGCCCGACCCAGCCCGATTTACTATTATATTATATTATATTTATTTTATATTTTATGTATTATGTAATTTTTATCATATAAACAATAC